>JAVDOI010000002.1:19728207-19803207 GCA_032191485.1 Leptoclinus maculatus
AATCCTAAATCTGACAAAGATTTACAGTAAATTATCATTTAAATATCAAACACGTTTGTAATTATTATTATTATGTTTTTAATTAATTAGTCAAATCATTGTCAAAAACAATAGTTTATCTTCAAAATGTTTCCCACAACAACCTTCATTTCACTGTTTCTTAATAAAAACTAATTACAAACTCGCAACAAAAGTTACAAAACGCAAACAGTCGAACAAACCACAAAGTGTAACTGTGAAAAGCAGCAGAGAGTAATTCTTTATGGTCTTTGTGTGTAGGACTGGGCCAAACCAGGACCGTATGACCAGTCGATGGTCAACACCCTGAAGAGGAGCCGGGACAGGAGAGAGACTACAGATCCCAGCAGCCACCACGGCGCTGACGTCACCACGGCAGGGGAGGAGCCACAGGGGGTGAAAGGAAACCACGCCGTGACATCACACAAGGTCAGACGGAGATTTGATTTTGGTCACGTGACTTACTCGCAGCTTTTTTGATTGGAAATAAATTTGGTAAATTCTGACGGCGAACCAACAAAGTCAAACTGTGTGTGTGTGCTGGTTTGACCTCCTGCAGGAGGACAGGGAGACCCACGAGGAGCTGGCCCGGGCGCTGGCCCGAGGGCTGGCCCGAGGCCTCCGCTTGGACATCCAAGGCTCCAGCAGAGACTCACTGCAGGGATCAAGTGGCTACAGCAGCCAGACCAACACACCCTGCTGCTCAGAGGACACCATCCCCTCACAAGGTACACACACACACACACACACACACACACACACACACACAAGTGAGTATTGAGTTGAGGTTACCTGCGAGTCATTCTGCATCACTAGCAGTGTGATAACGTTGCTCTCTGTTCCCTCCAGTATCAGACTGTGACTACTACTCGGTGGGAGCGGATCACGAAGGCGATCACCAGCAGACGTCAGACTTTGATAAATCCTCCACCATCCCCAGAAACAGCGACATCAGTCACTCGTACCGCCGCATGTTCCAGTCCAAGCGCCCGGCCTCCACTGCCGGGCTGCCCTGCAACCCCTCTGCCATAATCACCCCGGGAGTCGCCACCATCCGACGGACGCCATCCTCCAAACCCAACCTGCGACGGCCCTCCGGGGGCCTTAGCTTGGGCCCCATACCGATCAAGCCCCCCATGATCCCAGTCAAGACCCCCACTGTGCCTGACCATCCGGGTTTCCCCAGCAGGGCGGCATCGGAGGACGGCAACGCATCGCGAACCCCGCTCAGCCCCGCCACCACCCCTCTGTCACCGAGATCCGTCCCGTGGGAGACCCAGCACCCGAGCCAGGGGTCGGATCCTCCCACCCCGCCGCCGCAGCCCGGCAGTCGGGTGTCAGAGTGGGAGCGCCGGCCTCTCCCGGAGCTCCTGGAGGAATCGGAATTATGCGAGGTGGAGGATTTTCTGGTGGCTATCCGACGAGGCGTCCGGCTCAAGAAGACGTCGACCAATGACCGATCAGCGCCGTGTATCCACTGAGACAAGAAGGGTCGCTTTGACTTGAGCCATTTTGCGTCCCTGTCTGCATATCAGCAAATATGCTCTCGAAGGGACACAAAATGGTTATTTAACAAGTTAACGCAAACGGGAGCTTCGGCGTCAAATGGACGCCGAGGTTTGGAGGAAGTTGCCCAGAGACTCTGATCGAGGATCAGTTTAGAAACAGAACTTTGCAGTGAGTTAAACGTGGCACTGTCCCCTTTTCTTCTGGCCAAAGATAAATAGTTTAAACGAGGGACGACAACCCCTTCGTTTGCGTTTTTGAGAACAGTTTGAGAGAGTACAGCGTGTACATACATAGTTTAAAAATCTCTTTTCTGAACTGACACAAACTATCAAACTAATGTTGGTAAAGCAGAAGTTTCTCGTCTAGATTCAGAATTCATCCAACAACAATCTAGACCTTTCGTAAAGTATCGATCGGGGCAAAGAATTAGAAGCACTTCTCCCTTTAAAAAGAAACCGTCAGTATTGCTCTTTGACTAACTCGAGGTTTCTTCTGGGAACACTGGCGCTGATCCGACATCAGTTACGCTGGGCAACTTCAGCACGCGAGAGAACAAGTTGTAGCAGCGACTTCTTAAATGTTGATGCGTCGTATTGGGAAAGAAATGACGAATAGATACGATTCTGGAAGGATTGATGGAGTATTTTCAAAAAGATCAAATCATGATTTGTATGTACATATTTATATTTTGACGTGTTTGTACGTTTTGTTTGTCATACGCTCCTTTTTACATCCCGTAGTCTCCCATTTCCACTCAAGGTGCCAAAAGCCTGAGGGCTGAATCTAACTCAAATATTCTCTTATTTAATTGAAATTATGCTGGAATTTCTTTTTTTAATGTAAAAACATAGATAAAGGTGTTCGATAGAGAATAAAAGAAAGAGAAATGTAGCTTCTACGCAAACTGAAAAGAGTATTTGTATATGTTAGCATATTGAAGAGCGGTGTTAGTTATTAATACCACACAGTAGATTAACCTGCATGTTCTTTTTGCCCCAATATAAACAAACATGTTCTCTTTTAAATTAGATTTACAAGACATTCAAACCCAGCAGTGGAGATCAACAGTCGAGGTTTAGGAACCGTGGAGGCCAACAAGGTGCTGGATTTAGTCTGCTGCTAGCAGCTGCTAGCTGCTAGCTGCTAACGATCCTTTTACAGCATTTCATTTCGTTCACATCTACACGATGTGAACTTTGTGGGCCTCCAGGTTCACGAACCCTTCTGTCCCCGTTCAGTGTTCCAACATGTTGCTAATCCACCAACTACGTAGCAGCTGTGTGTTAGCATACACTTCCAAGTCCATGGTAGTAATAGAGGTCGTTACTACTTAGCGATAGTACCTGGAGTTCTGTGGATCAGTGTGTTGGTCTGTTGTAGTGAAGCCAGTGTGCCGATGGTGAGCTGTGTTTAAGTTGGCACAGATGTAAACGGTTGAGGACGAGTCAAAGCTTCAGTATTGATAACGGAGATAAATGAAAATGATTTGAAGTATACAGCTACTGAAATGAACTGTCCCAATACAGGCACCGCTATGACCTGTAGATGCTTTGGGAAGAGAACCGGTTTATAAACTGGGATCTAGTTTAGTCCTAAACTATCTGTGCTTACTAGCCATCAAACACCAACTGTCCGCAATATAGAGCGATGTTTTTCAGGTGGTTTTTAACTCTCTGGCAGCCATGTTGGAGGTCTACAGCTCACAGCTGATCACATCCCTTAAATGTGCAATTTGGTTGTTTTAACAGAATTTAAAAGCCTAAAATGCTGGATGAACACGCGTACTGCACATGTGCAAACTAGTACAACACACCTGTTCTTAAACATGATAGTTTTTCTCTAATAAAGCTACATTGTAAACAACAAATCTATGTTGAAATCAGCCGGAGGAGCGCTAGTTAACGTTAGCGGTTAGCGGTTAGCAGCTGGTGGGCAGCACAGTGCTGCTTGGCTAAATAACAGAGCTAACCGCTAACGTACGGAGGTAGCATTACATCAAGCTCTATTCAGTAAAATAAGGAAGAAATTGGAAAAATGTGTTAAAATATTATCTTGTAAAATTGAGTTTCTGGCGAGAAACTTAAATAGTTTGAAGGAAGTGTTTTTGTCGCAACATAAAATCAAAATATCACTCAAGTAAAAGTGTGTTGTTACACTGAGGTATTGTCTGATTTTGTTAGCTAAACATAAATATATTTAGTTTAAAATGATCTATTTTGGACGCTAGCTGTGTGCAGAAGCTAGCACTGTAGCATGATGCAATGCTACCACACGTTCCCACAGACGCATCACAACACAAATCTCAACTATAGACCTCCATTATGGCTCCAGATCTTATCTTTGAGTGAAACCGACTGAAAATCCTCTTTTAGCCGCGGTTCAACGTTTACAACGGAACACAAGCTGAACCTGCCGTGCACTGATATTCATGTACAACTGCGACAAATATATATAAGCCTGTTATAAGCCTGTAATAGCTTGTAATTACTAAATGTCAAATAGCCCGATGAGCTGGTGTTTGCAGGTAATTAGCGTTAACGAGCTGAAATAGACGAAACTTCCCTGTTAATAGAGTGTCATCACAAGTCAAATTATTCATTCATTTCAATGTTTTCAGCCATTTTATTTTGTGGCTTTACACGTTTCTAAACTCCCAACTGTCCTGTTGAGCATATAAAACATATTAACAAATATATTTAATATGCATGTTGTCTTTTTATTTGAACTAAAGATTGAATAGTCGGCTTTTTTTCTACTGGAACTATTTGTTTTCTTCCTCAGTTGTTCTGCTTCTACAGGACCAGAATGCATTTCAGATGATGTTTCCCTGCAGAGATCATTAATGTTTCATATGTTGTGAGACAGCAGTTTGACACCCTGTATGATGACTGAAGTCTGCTTTATTATATTTCATTATTTTCCAGTTCAGGTTACCGAGTACAATCGTGCAGCTGATGCGATAACAAGCATATGAAGCTGAATGTTGGAGCCTGTGAGGTTAAACTGTGAGACGCCAACACACACACCGAGCATTAGAAAAGTGATTATTAATGAATCGCATTAAACATGTTGGATACATTTCATAATCACTGGTCCGGTCCTCGGTGTGTGTGGAGGATATCTATTGTTTCAGTGTGTTTCTGCCCTTTAACATTTAGACTTTACTTTGAACACAAGTTGCCAAATCTCCTCCAGTATCTGCTGAACGACGCCCTGGAGGTATTCATCTTATTCTCTCTCGAGGTGCTGAATCTGGGGGAGATTATCCTTTGATGCAGCTACTTTCTCTCCACGAAAATCCCCCAAAATGTACTAAAATGACACTTTTTAAAGTGAGCAATATCTAAATTATGATTGAATTGAGGTACCTACCTACAGTGTCATGATACTGGATGGAAATAGGACATTTCAGTTACTCAGCAAATACAGTATTAACGCTCCAAAGAACCCAAAATGTTCTCAATTAAATATGTGCACATGATGCTCTTTAGTGTTTAGTTAATTGTCCTAAAAAGTTCCCTTTTTCATATTTTCCTCTAAAGTGCGTGGCCAAAAACGTTAGAACATTAAAAAACAGGAAACCCTCATCCTGATATATAAAATACATAATTTATCAATGAAATTGAGATAAAACATTGCTGCTTATGTCAAAAACAGTCAAATATTTCTTGATGGGGGAAAAAAATAATGAATAAAGTCTGTTAATTTGAGCATAATTCCTGTTTTTTGACATGAATGACTGATGATAAACACGTCTTACGTGATCAAGTGTTTGTTTTTGAGCTTATATACTAATAAAGTTTGATCAAAACGGCACATGAATGTAAAATATTGTAACCGTTTCCCACAGGCCTTGAACGCATCGTAACAGTTACAGAAATGTTTCCAGATAAAAAAGTGTCACCGAATCCATCCGACAGGATACTTTAAAGACTTCATTACCCAGAAGGCATCAGGATACTCTATTACAGTCCCGTCTGTGGTCCTAAGTAACGGCAACACGTTGGTTTTATTTCTCCTTCTGTCTAACGTCCTGAACACCGTCTCATGTTTTCTATGTATAGCAGCTGTTTGGAGCTCAATAATAAAATCGTAGCAGACGATGTGCATCTGAATAAAGACGCGTGTGCTTCGTCTTCTCTTAATCGGCCTTTACTGCAAACGTTTGAGGCTTCTCTCGTTCCTTCAGTCGGACGTTTGAGCTTCAGTGAGCAGGATCACGTTGACGCTGTCAAACCAACACCGTCAGCAGGTTGTGGTTCAAACGTTCATGATGTGAAACAACCAAAAGGGTTCAAAGTTCTTCTACGAGCCTTTAAGAAGCATTGAGATCAGCTGAGAACAACCTGTAGACACAAAGAGCTTCATCATTCTGCAGAGCCAGAGGGAAACACTCCACGTTTATTATGTTCTTTACATTGTACATAATAATCCTTCTATACACACACACATGCACACGTGTGTCATGTTCCACACGGTCCACAAGATGGCAGCACAGCATTCCTTTAGATTATATATAGATTATTGTTCAGAGGCTTCAGATACTCTTCTCACTGAAATTATGCAAAATATCAAATAAAAACATAAAATCTGATCACCAACATGCGTGAAAACAAAAATACAAAAACGTGATATAAACATGATACAAAAACAGCATCCATAAACATTTATTACTTATTGAGTTGCTTCTTATTTACCACATAATTCATCTTCTAATGAGACAAAACTTAGTTTACAGTTAAACTTAAATATCTTCTGCAGTCGAGTCCAAACACGTAGAATATTGATTAAAGGTTCGTCCCTCTAAAGACGAACAGCTCACCTCCTAACAACCATCACAATCTGTTCAATAACAGATCAATTATTACAATATTTTAAAGTTTTGGCAATTTTTTAAACCTCAGTTTTCCTTCCATGCGTTTCAGGAGGTTTGTAGGAAATGAAAGTGGATTTGCTCGTGTGATCCAGTGGCTGCTTCTGAAAGTCACTCCCTCGCTCCCTCGTTCCCTCGTCCACTACTTCCTTCAGAACAGACACTTGATCGTTAATAGAAATAAACCGATGATCTTATGTTTAGAGCTCTGCATGATCGTAAACTTCAGTTCATTCTTTACATCTGAGGGTTAATGAACAGCCTCTCTCTCATTATTCTGTCTTAAAGAGGCGACGCGTGAAACACGTCAAACGTATTAACCAACAACACGTCACACGTGCCTTCAGTGAGGTTCGGCTTTAATTCATGCATCTATCACATGTGACGCAGTAAACACTTCTTTGTTTGATGCATTGTGGGTATTTTTGAGGACTCGGTGCCGAGACGTTTAAATAAACATTCTGCAGATTCTAAAAGGTGAAGATTTGCTATTTTAGAAGTCGAGCATCTTTGTGTTTGAGGCTATATTTCATAATCGTAAACAGGAAGTAGAGAGTTTAGACTTTAGACTAACAGTGAACGGGAGGAAAAGGACCAACTGGCTTCACCAAAATCACAAAAAGCACTTTTGAGAGTTGGAGTGTGAGACACGAAGAAGGAGTCTGAGTCACTGAGAACGACCTGAAGCCAGAATCCAAACCATCTGGAGCTTCAAGTGTGAAGAAGAAACAAAAACCGTGAAAAACTAATTCCACAGACGGCTGAAACCAAGAGATGGTGAGAGGAGAGAAGAAGAAGGTGCAGACAGACGCAGGAAAGACAGAAGATAAAACTTTAGTGTTAAAGTACGTCTCCACCCGTACACAACATGTTCCAGCATATTATACAAAATAATAAAAAGATTATAGAGCCGCGTCGCGTTCCCTCATGATTCCTGTTCTTTATACTTTAAAACTAACCAACGACTGGAAAGTCTGCTCAGCTCCAGTTACGAGAAACAAGAAGAAGTCTTCAAACGTATAAAGTGTCTGCTGAAGAAACACAAACGTGTTTCATGTGCTGTTATTTAAATAACGTAAAGGACCAGACGTCTAGTTTTCTACTTTGTGCTGTGTGTGTGTGTGTGTGTGTGTGTGTGTGTGTGTGTGTGTGTGTGTGTGTGTGTGTGTGTGTGTGTGGATTCTACGATATGAATCCTAAACCACAGCTGTCGTCTGACGGTGATGAGACAGGAGAGCTCTTCTCATCCTGAGCTTCTCAGGCAGCGTTCACAGAAACATTTGTTCTGTCAGAAGAAGAGATGGAAACACAAGATGAACGCCTCTCGTTCTCTTTGAGGGAGCAGAACATATGAAGACGCGTTCAGAACATATGAAGACGTGTTCAGAACATATGAAGACGCGTTCAGAACATATGAAGACGTGTTCAGAACATATGAAGACGCGTTCAGAACATATGAAGACGTGTTCAGAACATATAAAGACGTGTTCAGAACATATGAAGACGCGTTCAGAACATATGAAGACGTGTTCAGAACATATGAAGACGTGTTCAGAACATATGAAGACGTGTTCAGAACATATGAAGACGTGTTCAGAACATATGAAGACGCGTTCAGAACATATGAAGAGGCGTTCAGAACATATGAAGACGCGTTCAGAACATATGAAGACGTGTTCAGAACATATGAAGACGTGTTCAGAACATATGAAGACGTGTTCAGAACATATAAAGACGTGTTCAGAACATATGAAGACGTGTTCAGAACATATGAAGACGTGTTCAGAACATATGAAGACGTGTTCAGAACATATGAAGACGTGTTCAGAACATATGAAGACGTGTTCAGAACATATGAAGACGTGTTCAGAACATATGAAGACGTGTTCAGAACATATGAAGACGTGTTCAGAACATATGAAGACGTGTTCAGAACATATGAAGACGTGTTCAGAACATATGAAGACGTGTTCAGAACATATGAAGACGCGTTCAGAACATATAAAGACGCGTTCAGAACATATGAAGACGCGTTCAGAACATATGAAGACGCGTTCAGAACATATGAAGACGTGTTCAGAACATATGAAGACGTGTTCAGAACATATGAAGACGCGTTCAGAACATATGAAGACGCGTTCAGAACATATGAAGACGTGTTCAGAACATATGAAGACGTGTTCAGAACATATGAAGACGCGTTCAGAACATATGAAGACGCGTTCAGAACATATGAAGACGCGTTCAGAACATATGAAGACGCGTTCAGAACATATGAAGACGCGTTCAGAACATATGAAGACGCGTTCAGAACATATGAAGACGCGTTCAGAACATATGAAGACGCGTTCAGAACATATGAAGACGTGTTCAGAACATAAGGTCACGGAGGATTGAAAAGGCGATGCTGACTTTGGGTTCTGCAGGGAAGTGGAGAAGAGTTTGGTTGTGACGTTAACGCAGAGAAGTGTTCGCTAACGTATTCAGAGTGTATTCATCTGGAACACCTCGTGTCCAAACGGCACCACATTCATCAAAGCAGTCGAGCAAAAACACCCAGCGAGTGTGAAGAAGATGGGATGAGATGTACAACGCCGGAGGTAAGTGAAGAACAAACAGACACAGATTCATAGTTAAAGGTACGGAGATTAAATAAATACGTTTCTCCTGGAAGACGTCGTTAGTGTCGCACTCGGCTGTGAGGAGGAAAAGTGACAGAACGACAAAGGTGAGCGAACCACGGCGTGAATGTCGGAGATAAACGGGATTAATATCAAAGAATGGATGATCCTAAGACGAGCCGCCTTTAAAAAGGACATATTGAATGAACAGATGGCTCGTTCTCGATGGAGCAGACGGTGAGAGAAACCAGAGAGCTGCAGCTCGTGAACATCACCGGTTTATAACAAACAGCTTCAGAGGCTGAAGAACGTGTGAACGCTGCCTGAGAGGCATCAGAAACACGAGGCCGTATAAATACTTCTTTACGGCGACGTCAGTGTCCGTGTGGCTCGTTAGGAAGACTGTGACGCAGCGTCGCTGCAGAGTTGTGCTTCTTTCTCCCTCTTCTTCTTCTCTTTCTTCTCCTTCTCCTTCTCGTCATCCAGGAAAAACAACGGGAACATCCCCAGAATACAGCCGATGGTGACTCCGATGGCTTTGCCCTGCAGGAGGAGGAGGAGAAGAAACGCATCATCATCATCGTTAGGAGTTAAAACCCTTCACCTGTTCTCCTTCAATACATAGAATTAAACTCAGTGCTCCTCTTTGGTCTGTGGTGATGGACTCCTCCTTTATTTAAGCTAACGTCCTAGTCTCGTGTCTAGTAAAACACACAGAAACGAGTGAAATCAAAAGCTCACCATGTGAGAGCTGACCCTGGTCTGCCACATGTCCACCTGTTTGGCCGTCAGGTCTGGACCCTGCATCCCCAGTTTAGACGCCAGAGCCTCCACATAACCTGCAAGACTACAGACACACAGGTGTGCAGTTATATCTGATCATCAACAATCGTTTACTGTAAAAATGCATTAAACAGCGACTGGAACTGGAACCGTTTTCAACAGATTCAACTTAAAATAAACCAGCTTCTTACCCGAGACCGGCCAAGTCTGAGACCAGGTTCCCCAACGCCGCCGCTACGAAACACAAAGAGGACTCTGATGAAACTCTCAAACAGACAGAACTACATTTAAAATGCTTAAAGTGGTTTTAGCGTCTTTAGATGAGGAACCTCAGGGGAACCGGGGAAAGGGTTTAAATCATAGATATGAACATGAAACTTCTTCACTTCATTACTCACAATAAGACTATTATTTTTGGTGAAATGTTGTGTTTTAATATGCAAATGAGGCATTATGTAAAGCTAACTTTTGGTGAATTTAGGAGAAATCTACAAATCAAACAGACAAAGTAGTAAAATAAACTCCTAAATGTGTATTTATGATGTTTTCTCTCCATTAGTCTGAAGGAAGACGTGTTCTAGAAGGTAAATAAACCTAAATCTCTGAAGTGCATTTGTGCTTCAGGTGTCTCCTCTTAAGGTCTACGTAGATATTCAAGGACTCATGATTGGTTTGTTTTGGAGGAAAATGTGAAATAATGTGGATTTAAGTCTGCAGATCGAAAGAAAACAACAAAAAGAGCATCTCAGTGTCTGTCAGGTGGAGTCAAAAAGACTTTAGAAAGTCAAACTTTAGAGGTTTTAGTGACTCTAGAGGATGTGTGTGAACCCTCCTCTCATCTCTCTGGTAAGTCAGAGTGAGAATAACAGACTTTCATGAGACAGACCGCCGTCATTTTCCTCTCACAGAACTTTTGCAAAGGTCCCTCGACACCTTTCCTACGTTGTAAGTAGAAGGTGTGCACCGTGATCCCTGTTTGAACAAATCGAGCCTCTATTTAAAGGCCGACCAAGGAAACGCTGGCGGTGTTACACATCCCTTCAGGCCCGAGAGAACCTCAGGAAGAGCTGCATCTCGACCCCGGATTAGTGTCCCCAAATAGTTCAAATCTACAAATGAGTGTTTGCAATCAACCTCCAGAGCCCGAGTCTGAGGAAGACTTAAAGTCACCCACACACAGAAGGAACACGTGAACATATAAACTCTGCGGTGCCAATAGTCCCACATACATCTCTGTAAACGCAGAGGAGTCTGAACAACAGACCAAAGCAGTGAAACAAGCCGAGCGTCGGCAGGAGAGAGAAGGTGTGAGGGACTCTCAGATCAAAGACACTCGAGACTTCTTTCTCCTTCTGCCGTCACGGTTTTCACCGTCGGCAACAATCGGCTCCAGAACTTCTCCAGTTAATGAGCGACAGCGACGGTACGTTGGATGCTCACAGAGGGGAACCCGCTGGAAGTGTTCACGGCCATTAAAACTGTAAAAAGTTTGTTTGTTTTGTCTTCAGCGATCTCTGGAGGCTTTAAAACCAAACGGCGCTTGAAGCCGAAATGTACACAGAGGAAGTAAAACTCGTCTTCAAATCGGAGTTTTCTTTGCAACGTATCCATGGAAACTGAACCATCTAGTGGTGAGGAAAGGAGAGAAGGAGACTCCCCGGCTCCTTCACGGGGTTATCACAGCGCAACAAAGTGAAGAAGCCGAGACGCCGGCAGCAGCGACGCAAGAACCTCCGACTGTTATTCAGGAACTTTGTACTAAAACACCGGAGATATACGAGTAATAAACACGCAGAGTGAGATGATTAGCATGCTGCTGCTCCTCATCCTCCTCATATGTACATATATTATCATATATTATCATATGTTCATATTCAATCCACCAGAGGACGTTCTTACCGGCCATGGTGGAGATCCCCAGAGTGACTCCGATAGAGAGTTCAATCTGAGTTCCCTGGAGAACAGAAGAGAACGAGAGACATTATCACAAGAACACGGAGGAGAAGCTTCACTGACCTGAAGCGTGCGTTATTTATTATTGATTCCAGTAAAATGTGAGATTAAATCCACTCACTGCTGCGATCATGATGGCGTTGTCCAGGAAACCGAAGCCGACGAAGGGGACGGCGTTGTGGAACAAGACTGAAGATGAAATAAAACGTGTTATTTATTGTTTTAAACACAACATATGGGATAATATACAGTATATGTTATAGAAACTATCCAACGTCTCTGATGTTCCGATTACAGTGTGGTCAGTAAACACACCAGCAGCAGAACTGCTGACATCAAATAAATGCTGACGGAGCAGTTTTTCCGGCTGCGATATCTGTAATAATATAAAGGATCCGAGTCTGTGAGTCAGATTTAATCTCTCACCGTATCGGATCTGGTCTGAAGTCAGCGGCGAAGGCTCCAGAGACTCTGAGGAGAAGAAGAAATCAGAGGTTTGCTCATTAACGGCTGACCTTTGACTTAAAGGAGAACTCATCACAGTCACGTTCAACAAACCAATCCATGTTTTTAAAGTTTCTTCAAAATCAGACCCGATGTGTCGTTTCTGTTCTGACCTTTAATTATGGCGTCCTCGTTATGCCAATCAATGCATCACATCTACACCACTGAAGACATCGTATGTGTCGGACAAACATGATTCAGCTTGTTCCACGAGACAAGAAGACATTTATTAAAAATGGTACGAGAGGAGGAGGAGCACCCCGAGGAGACACTGCTGCCTCTAGAGAAGTGGGTCACTGGAGCAGAGTGCATTGTGGGACACGGGGAGAGAGCAACTACAGCAATAGGTCGAGTCCATCGCTCTCCGACCTTCATGTGTGTCTGTGCAAGTTTCACCAACTTCTCTGCCAACAGAAAGATGTCAGGAGTCCAGGAATAACATGCGTGTGTAGGAATAACATGTGTGTGTGTGTGTGTGTAGGAATAACATGTGTGCGTGCGTGTAGGAATAACATGTGTGTGTGTGTGTGTGTGTGTGTAGGAATAACATGCGTGCGTGCGTGTAGGAATAACATGTGTGTGTGTGTGTGTGTGTGTAGGAATAACGTGCGTGCGTGCGTGTGTGCGTGTGTGTGTGTAGGAATAACATGCGTGCGTGCGTGCGTGCGTGCGTGTGTGCGTGTCATCTTTCAAAACATACGTGGTGAGAAGGTCAGGCTCTATTTCAGGAGGCAGGAGTCTAAGACCAGAATATCTCCTGTTTGTATTGATCACTGAGCACCTGTTCTCTTTTTACTACTTCACAGAACAGAAATAATATTTATAAAGTAGAAGAAGATCCTCCAAACACTGACTCAGACGTTGGTCTTTGTTATTTCATAACCGATTATAAATACGTATAGAATCAAGTAATAATTGATTTTGTGCGAGTAAGAACAATAACTGAACATTTGGTGTAAACGTAGTTCAATGAGTTCTTTCCTCACCATCCAGGAGTTCTATCATGTTTGTGATGAGCGTCACAGCCTCAGAGTGTTGACTTCCTCCTCTTGTAGAAAGAAGAATATTCATTTCAGAATGCGCTGCTGAGAATATATGAATATATAAATCGGGCCACACACACGGTGGGAGTGACCCATTTCCACCCGTTGTGATATTTGGGCTTAATGACTGCAGCGGGAGCACGAACACTGACTCGTGGGAAAAGGTGTCCAGAAATACGCCTGACTGGCTCAGATTATCAGAGCACAACCCGCCGGAGGAGGCAGATCTGGAGTCAGATGAGTAAACGCAGACGAGTCGGAGAATATCTCATAAAGTCCAACACAGCTCGCATGTCAGTGTGTGATTAAACACAAGCCGACGCTCCGTCTGTGTGTTTGTATAAATATAATTAGACGTCAGCAGATGCTGTGTGATCCGCCTGCTGCCAGATTAACAGAGTGGAACCGCTTCCTGCAACACTAAACTACACACCTGAGGACGCACGCCAACAACACTTTACATGAGATTATAAAGAGAATATTACAAATAAATCAGCACTAAAGCAGATGATATCTCACCGTGAATCCAACCTGCATTCAGCCATCACACCGTCCTACTTTGTGAGCATCTGTCCCGATTCATTACTGAAGGATTTGAGGAAACTAAATACATTCAAATGTGGGAATCGTGATGTTTATTTTGACATTCTGGACATCTCTTTTGTGTTCTTGCATTCTGTCATATGCAATCAAATGAACATACACGATACGGCCGAAAGTACGAGGACAGCAGAGTATTCCATCCATACATGGCTGCTGATCGTTCTAATAGTCTCAGGGAGCTTCGTCATGTTGAAACAGGAAAGGAGTCGAACTCACAACCTCACCTCAGTGAGTCAGTTTAGATTATAGAGAAGTTATCCTGCAACATCATCGGTCCACAGAAGTATGGCCGCCGCTGTTCTACAACAACTAGCTGCAGCTGAGTTTGAAGCAAACTCTGCGGTTTTTGGTGGTATTTGTGTGCACATACTTGTTGTTCATGTACTTATACAACTATATATATATATATATATATATATTATTACATACATAGTATGATATTGTTTGTATAGTAAATGTAGTTGCTGTAGGTTAGAATTCCTGCTGCAGCTCATATTTCAATGTATTGCACAACAAATATGATCAATTATTAATCATCTCTCTAGTAGAGATATACGTCTCTCTCTCTCTCTGTGTCTCCCTGTGTCTCCCTGTGTCTCTCTCTCTCTCTCTCTCTCTCAGTTTAAAGCTACTAAAGCGCTGTGTCACATAATGCCGCTTCCTCCTTCACTTCATTGACATCAGTGCGTTTGCACAACTTTACAAACACATATTACTAAACCTCTCTCTCTCTCTCTCTCTCTCTCTCCTTTCTCTCATTCTGCACATCCATTTAAAACATTCATGAAGAGCATAAATCAATGATACAAATATGGGTTCCATCAAAGACCTCTCCAGACCCTCACGTGTCCTTAAGGAACTGAAACTGCTCAATGCGACAGTAAAGAGGTCAACACCTCGTTTTAAGAGCTGCTGACACAAACTGCAGCTGGTGGCAAACGTGTAAAATGCATCATTTGTGCCTCTGCAGGTTATTTTTTCCGACGTCAACCCTTTTGTTATTTTAAAGACCTGGAGCTCTTAAACTCTACTTCAGACCTGTGCAGAACGCTGACACTTCCATTCCTTTGGAGGCTCCACTTGGGGAGGAAACAACACAAAGACATCACAGCTGTAGGACAGCAGGAGTCAACAACAGGAGCGGAGACGCTGCCAGGAGTTTAAGCTGGCGACTATAATGTGACAGACGTTCAGATTTGGGTGCTTTGCTTCAAACACAAAGACAGAAACCTCAGACTTCACAGACTTCACAGGCTAACAGGCTAACGTGAGAGGACAACACATCTCTGCAGACATCCAGGGTTTTTCAATATATCGATCGGTGGTTCCTATAAGACCGATCCGTGCTCGTCTCCCTCTTCACCTGTTCATATATACAACGGTCAGCTCTGGGATGCATGACTCAGCACTTTCCTGAGAGCGATGATGCGCCGCCGTTCGACCTGCCGGGCTCTGATTTAACAGCTCAAGCTCTGAGGCGAAGGCCTCCTTTATGTGTCAATCAAACGGCACAAAGTGCTGCCGGGCGCCTCAAACCACTTCTTCGACAGATTGAAACCACTTCGAGGAGACGGACGAGTTCCTGAGGTGTGATGACTGAGAGCACTCATGTTTCTGTGTGGCAGCAGTATTTACTATGTCTTATAAATGGAGGACATGTAGAGAAGTGATCTATGTCGGGGTTTGACATTTTGACCATTTCAAAGAATCTGAATTCATCATCATCCTTCACCAGGGTTGTCTCTCTCTCTCTCTCTCTTTCTAGCCTCATGTGTTCATCCATCGGACGCCTTCAGCTCTTTGTCCCCGTTTACTTCATACGGCTCTGAACTTCTACCTCTACTGGATTTAGAAGCAAACTATTCCCACTAATGAATCCCCCGTAGATTTGTTCTATTTATCTGAATTCATTTCAGGCGTCTGTTAGTGTCGCTGGTGCAGAATGTTCTCTGCAAAGAGATCAGACCTGAAAGAGAAAACCTTCTCCAGCCAGGAGGGAAACGACTAGAAAGTAATTTAGTTTTGTTGCGATATGAAATGAAAGCCGACGCATCTGTTTCGTCTTGGTCTCAACTACGGCACTGCACGCTCACGTTAAGGGTTTGGAGCGTTATATCTTTTACATTTAATTAAGTTAGTCAGAGTTGGACTTGTGACGGGAGAGTAAACCATTACCCTTCTGTTGTAGAGGATACCCTGTACTGTATTACACGTTTTGTTCCAACACCACATTTTTTAAAGCGTGAATACAATCAGCAGAAGTAAGAAGCCAACGTTCAAAACAGAACCGGAAGTGTAAAATTGCCGACTCATTTCCTGGTTTAAATACGAGTTACGTTGCAGATTCTGGACCCAGAAGTACTTTACGTAACAGTTTCATTGCCGACGCAAAAACACTTTGTCTAACAGATAAAAAGGTTGAAGTGCACACGGTCTAAGAGCTAAAGTTTAACCTGCAGTGTGGACTACATGCTGCTTCACTGGGTGTGTCTCAGGTGGTTCATTACGAGCTGTAGTGAAGTGTACAGGTGAGTTCTATCCCTCAGGTGGACGCTGATCCGCACCATTACAAACAGAATGTCACCTCACAACGTCCCGTCCTTGTTGAGATGTTTAAATGTTAAGCCACAGCATCTTCAATTAAAATAAGATACATTTAATCTCGTTTTAATTTGGATGAGTTTCCTTAGTTTGGCCATAAAAAGAAAATTGCAAACATTTCAGCGGTAACTGAAAGATTTGAGCTGCGTTCTGGTTCATTTTCTGTCTGTAACCGTCGTCTGTACTCAGCCAAACACCGTCTAGACTGGACTGTGAGTTGTTCTAGTCCAACAAGATCAACAGTCTTCTTTAAAGAAAGTAACGAGCAGATTTCATGCATATTACATGTTTTTAGCTCAACTCGATAATGCTGAATCAGGACTTAGTATGAAGCGAGTACGTAACCCAACATGTTCCATCTTTTGTTGCTCGGCTCACTTTCAGGTCGTCAACATTTTATTCGGCTGCAACTCAAAAACCTTCTCAGCCAACAAACGGTAATCCTTGACTTCATATTCGCAGCTTTGGTTTGCTGCAGAATGTTAGAAGCTAAACCTTCTGGATTCGATGAAATACTATGAATCCCAGACTCGATACAGTATTTATATACCCACTAAACTTCGGCTAAAAATCAATATTTAGAGTCACAGATCCTGTTCAGCTGCTGCAGAAACGTCTGCTGATGTGGGGAAGCACTATTTGAGTTCAATAAATATATGTGTGGTCGGCCACGTTTTCAATTTCAGAAGCCAACGCTGACGTTTCAGTCTGGTGATTAAACTAATCATGACAAACTGCCTGATTTATGTCATTGATCTACAAGAGCGAGGCATCATTTTCACCCAGCATGCTTTGCAGAGACTGTGTGCAACAGTGTAGAGGGGGATCTATTGGCAGAAATGGAATATTAAGTTTGTTTTCTTTTTTAATCTACGTACGGAGCCGCCCGCCGTGTTTCTACGGTAGCCCAGACAGACATTTACGTTTTCACGTCAGCCATCGACATACTTGTGACACAAGAGAAGTTTCAGTTGGTTGTAATCTGCAACCTCACCACTAGATGTCGCCACATCCTGCACACTGCACCTTGAAGACGCCATTAATTGGGGAACCAATTTAACCTTCAACAGCTAAATGGATACCAACTAATATAGGCTATGCATTACCCCAAAAATAGCTCATGAAATAAGGGAATAGTAGTCTCACATCATGCGTTATGAATCAATCACACACAAAGAGCATAATCGATTATGAGATATTGCTTCAACTAGACTCAACGATCAGTGAACCGATCGGCATATTGTTGGAATTCTGCTTCCAACAATCGGCCCTGAAAGTCCTGATCGGAGCACCCGGAGCTGTCATTTACTGCACATTTTGTAGTTGTTTTTGTTTCAATAAAAAAAGGAAACTCCTCCTCATCTCTCGTTAGACAGTAAAGTTACAATAGAAGTAAATAACGGCCTCAAGTTTGAGGAAAGATTGACAGCTTGTGTTTGAAGTTTGAATATTCTTCAGTATTGCTTTGAAGACCCAAAAAAGGTATTCAGGACAACCTTACATATGATGAGTACCACAGAAACAAGTAGATATGGTGTTTATACTGAATATAAACATTCATTCCCTTTTTTAGGGTGAGGGGTGTTGGTGCAATTAGTTGCACAGAACAACCAATTCAGGTTCCTTATGCACGGAGTTTGTGTTGCCAACTGGCCTCAATGAAGCTCGATAAAGAAAAGAAATCACTTTAAATCACAGCTTCAAAGAACTGTTGTTCCAGCCAAAAGTTCCTCAATACTGAACATCAGTGTTTCCTCTTCTTAGAAGCCACTTCTGAGCTGATTACACCGAGTACCGGAGGGAATAAATGTTTTATTTCTCAAATGTTTATGGGGGTAAAAATAAAACGTGTACAACCCTAAAGTCACATTAAGATATAGTTCTATACGTCGTAGATATCGATGCATTGGCTAAAATACATTCTAGGGTTTTAACAGGCTCATCTTTGTGTGGATGAATCAATGACTGGAGCCCTGAGTCTACTCTCCTCATGACGACGGCATCGATCGCCAAATCAATCATACGAAAGACCAGCCGATCTCTGGAGCACCGCGAGTGAGATCAACGTATTAGCGACGCGACATTTCACACAAATTACTAAACAAACAAGAGTTCATAGACAGTTAATGACACAAACTCAATGTTAAACCAGCCTCTTCTCAGTTATATTCAGTTTTAAATGAAGTCTTGTCAAGTCGTGTGTTAAAATTCAGTTAGTTTGGTAAACACAAATACACTTGGCAGGCCGAGGTAGAAGAAAACAATAGCAATCCTTCAAAATATGCCCCGAAATCTGCTCCGATATAAATACTTTGGATCAGCTCTGGACGACTAAATCAATACCCGATTATTGGAGGTGACACCAGCATAGATATTGGTGAGTAGGCTCCTGTTAGTCCACTAATTGTTGCCATTCCAGTGAAACACATCATGTTAAGTTACACCTGTCAACCACATCTGCTGCACAAAGGCCTTCACGAAACGTCAAACAGTCTCAGCTAAATGTAATCTTCTCTATTTTTACATTCACTGGGAGTCTCTTAGGAGCGTCTCTAAACGTTTGAAATGGAGATGTTGTGTTTTAATGAGCCAGCAGCTCCACTCGCTGTCACACCAACTCACTGGAAACACTTCAGATTCTCTCATTGTTCTTCTTTTAGCTCATTAGTGGTAAAAGTAAAGATGGGGGGGGGGGGGGGGGTACAGTAGCTTATTAGAGAAGACTCAGCGTCATTCCTGCACTGGGTCGTCTAGTTAATATGGCCCGACTCTGCACTGTCCCACTTAAAAATACACCAAATAGTCTGAGCTCAGACTTAATTACTTTTACACAGAAGAAGTTACTGTGAGGAGTCGCGTCATGAGCTGCGTTTCCACCAAGAAGTTCACAGTAATTTAAGTCCGGACTACTTTTCAAGGAACTAAAAAGGTTCCTTTAGGCCGTGACATTGAGACTGGAGCTTAGTTTATAATTGCTGTATAACTACAGCTGTAGTAAACCAGCCGACGTGTGACTTGCTAGACACAGTGAATACACCTCGATGAAATCCACGGAGCTCCTCCGGATGATGTTATGAACCAGTCAAGAAGGCTTTACTTTCCCGGGATATCTGGGACTAGTACTAAGCAGAAATAGAGGTTACTTCTTCTATGGTTGATGGCGAAAATAAATGGCTTAAGTTCATAACGGCTTCCAGGGCGATAAGCCACGCCCCCTCTCCGGCACGTCTAGCGCAAATAACCACAAATGGTCCGCCGCGAGTGACGCGATTAACGTTTGGTGTGACCGCACCTTAAGGCTCAAATATATGTAATTATTAAATCATGCAAATTAGTTTCCACAACCGATGACTTCTCAAATGTCATGAAATTTCATTGAAAGTCTTGATGTGTGTTAATTCATATTTCAGCAATGTTTTTGCATCTTCTTGTGTAACAAAATGAGACTTTTAGTGTTGAAATTGCAGAATAGTTTCAGGCTGTAAAAGTAGCAACAAAAACTAAAATCTCCATGATATAATAATACGTCTGCCTCTTTCACTTTACTTCTTTAAAAAAGTAAAGTAGTAGTCGTACAGAAAAGAAAATGTTTTGCTCGCCGAGTCAAAGCTTCCAATCCCGGACGATGTTTAGGGATCACGAGAGAGGATGAAAATAATGAGGATAATAAATTAATCTGCGACGCATCGCTGGAATGCAGACGAGGAATTAGTTGTTTGGGTCGAACTCTCTGGAGGGGAACTCAAAGCCACTGTTTCTACGGGATAAAATAAAAACATCAACACATTCGTGTGACCTATAAAACTTTGCGAGGGCTCAAAGAATGGACACTCACTGGGATCATTATTACCCACAGCGGCTTAACATTGAGCCTCACAACCCAGAACCTTTACATGGTAAACTTCTGTCCTTTCATCCTCAGATTATTACTGTGGAACGTTTCTGTTTTGAGAAGATACTTGTCCTTTAAGAATAAAAGATTTTCACTCTTCAAAATCTTCCATACCTGTAGAGAAACGTGAGGAAGCCACATTCCTACTTACACAACAGTCGCTCTAAAGAAATGTCTGGGTGTGGATCCACAGCCGGGTCTCTGGCTCCCTTTCTTCATTTTGCTTCAAACTACAAGGTTATGCAATGCTGCAAATACATTTCCTAATCCCTTTTAGTGTATTAAAAGACGAACAAAAATACTGTTGCACAGTAGGCGGATAGATTAGCAGCCAGAAAAGGGAAACAAACAAAATAAATCAGCAGTTCGGGTGCAGAGTGCTAATAAGAACAGAAAACTATAAATCTATTACGAAGGTTTTTCCTGAATTTTGGAGGCCTTTTGCACAAATAAATGCCATAAATGCTCTCCACTAGGCCGCATTAACCGCATAATATTTCGGGTAGCCAGTTACGACTGCATGCTCAAGGACCTCTCGTAGTTGCTGTCAACTTTTATTGCCCGTTTTTTAATACTTTTATATTGACTGATAGGGCCCCGCAAGTCATAACACAGCTGAGTGCATCACCGAACCCCAGGGACTGCTCTGAGACCAAACACACACACAGTGGGGTACAAACCATAGACTGTCTATGGGGAAATCACTTTACTCACTTTTAGTGTTTTGGATGGTGTGATTGGCTAACAGCTAACTGCTAACGGAACTAGCAGTACAAATACTGCTGAGTACACCGCCGCCACTGCCGAGTACACCGCCGCCACTGCAGAGTACATCGTCGCCACTGCAACATTGTAACTAACTTCTCTATAAAATGGTAGACAAGGCACTTAGTAAACCTTTCGTGGTTTTGTAAACCTCCTTGGCACATCATTTAGTGATAAAAACATTATTTACATGTCTGGGGATCATACAAAGGAGGCAAATTCGCTTTTAAATGCTTTAAAAACAGGTCTTAAAAACCTTAATTTGAGTAAATATATTGCAGCCAAATCAAATAGTTTACAGGATGTTCAGCCTTTGTTTCTTTATAATACATTTAATACTTAACTTCTTTCTTTACAGGTCTTGTACAAAGAGCAATATAATGTTGGAGACACACCTGGTGGAGATCTGGACTCGTACCGAGAGCACCTTTCATAGTTGAATCTATATTTTGTCTCCATGAGACTAAGATCTCTGTGACAAAGAGACGTTACTCACTACTCAACTATGTGCACTCCTGATTCAGCAGCTGATTTTACTATTTTAGTCCTAGGATGAGTCACTCTGCTTGAAAAGGGGAAAAAATGCTTCAACATGAACCAAAACCAAACAGAAAATACCCTCTGATGACTCACACACACACACACAATGTCATTGGAGCCAACGTCTTATTGCCAGAGACGATACAATACCTTCATATTTGGATCCAACCAAGAGAAACCACTTGAAATACAATAGCGGCAGTGACCTGTCAATCACAGTAAGCCCCGCCCTAAAGCATACACTGCTTTATGGTCTGTTTGACTCTAAATGGACCATCATTTACTAAATGAACATCATGCTGTATTGAAGAAGACTTGAAACTAGAGATTGAGACCATAAACTCATGTTTACAATGTTTACTGAGGTAATAAATCAAGAGAGAAGTAGAGTCATTTTCTATAGACTTCTATACAACCAGAGGAGTCGCCCCCTGATGGCCAGTAGAGAGAATGCAAGTTTAAGATATGAAGCATGTTACAATCTTAAGATATTATGAGTCACATCCCAACAGAATTGTCTAGCTGTAGAAGGCGACACCCTCTTCAATGTTGTTGTGGTCTCTCCAGCTGCCATCCAGCTGCCATCGTTACCAAAGAGCCACATGTTTCACAGATTACTACACCTGTACCTGTCTCAGGTGTGGCTCACGTGCCTTTGAGGGCCAAAGATCATTCATTCAAAGACTCCACCCATTGAGTCACACTCATTCAAGTGGAGATAAAGGACCCATCAGTTAAAACACACGCTGCTAAGGTGACAGATGTATAGCCAGAGTTTGCACATCAATATCGGTCAATATGGGAAAAATATCGGTGCATGTCTCGCGCCTGGGGATTTCTCATTCAAATGTCGGGAGCTTGTTTAATAATTCTCACCTTGAACAATGGCTATGGACTCGAAACTCTGCAGCTCGTGCAGTAGACACGTCCTCTCCGTCGGCTGGAGGTGGTAAATAAAGTCTTTGGCTCTCATCGGAGAGTTCAGCGGCTCTCTCGGCTCGTTCCTCGCGCCGTGTGTTCCCATCTGTCGCCCATTTCCCGGCAGCCCCGGGAATATCACCGCAGCCGTTGGTGGTAGCGGTTGCCTCAATCCCGACGGTAACTTCTGTCCAACCGGTCGGAGGACTCTCTGTAGGCAAAGCTTGAGCATTATGGCGAAATAAATAAAGTATTACTAAAACCAGTTTATTATTAACGCTTCTTTGAGCGCAGAGCTCCGCCGTCGTCTCAACCGTCGGCTCCCAGCAACAAACGGCTGGCACGCGAGCTTAGAAATACTTTCTAGCTAGATTCGCGCTCGCGACGACTTTTAATGGCCGTTTCTCTGGAACTCGAGTTAACTTTCATGTACATGTCTTCTCCTCCGTCTCATGATCCGTTGAGACTCAGCGGACAGGAGGAGTTTCTGCACATGAAGTTCAAGCTAAAGCCGAACAAGAACTAAACGGCATCAAGCCGGAATTGAAATCACTGATTTCCGGCGGAAGCTTTTCAAAATAAGACGTGGTGCTTCCGGTCACACCTTTCATATTAAATCCACTGACAAAAAATATATACATTATAAATAATGCATTTACTACTAAATACTAAAATACTTACTGTTTGTAAAATGAATAAACTATAATTTAAACAGATACATAATAAAAGGGCATAATGAGAGGTATACATATATATATACAGTAAACAGTAAATATATGTAAATGTATGTGTATATATGTAAATATGTATATGTCGTATACATATATATATATATATATATATATACAGCACTTCTCATTATGTAAATTCACATTTCTGTTTACATTACAGTTTATTCATTTTGCAATTATTGCACAAATACATATATAATATTTGATGTATGTTACATTTTATCCCTCTATATTAACTTCACATTTTTCCCTGGCTTGGTTTTATTTTTATACATATTTAATGAGTATCAGAAGCCTATAGATCAACAACTTTCATGGCCAGTAACTGCCTCTTTGTCATCGTAAATCGTTTATGCATCTTTTAACATAAAGTATCTGCAAACCAAATCCAATGTTTGTTTGTTATTCGTTTCCTTCATATTACAGCACTCTGCCTGAATACATTACCGTCATCTCTGATTTACTTTGATGGCGTCCAGTAATATTATGTATAATAACTGTGTAGAGGAGGCTTCTTGAAGGCTTCTCTTTATCTCCAGAATTAATTAAATACTGAAGTCCAGCACCAGTAGCACGTTAGTATTCTGCTTCACCTTGAAATGTCTCCTAAATGTCACTTAAATGTCACTTAAATGTCCCTTTCAGCGAGAGTAGTCTCCTCCTGCAGGTGAGACTTGTTTGATTTACACCGGTTCACCTTTCTCAGTCCTCGTGGCCCTTCACACTGTGCCATGGCAGAGATCTGGGTTAATGGTGTGTCACACTGTGAGAAATGAGTCAAATAAAATCTGTCTCAGGGTTGTAAAATATCAATTATGAGGCACGTCAGATTGTGCGATGAATGTCTGGTGAATCACAGAGCTAAGGATCGAAAGAAAACAAACAAATGAATAAAGAAAACAGACAGGTCACATGATCCATCGCTACCATTGTTGTGTTGCAGCATCAAACATTCGCTCTGCTGCTGGAACCTTTCAAAATAAACTTTAGTAGCAGCAATCAGGTCTTTGGTGTCCAAATATAAATATATATAATATATAATAAATATACAAATTAATATAATATAAATATATATATATATATATATAAATAAATGTAAAAATAAATATAATATATATATAAATATAAATATAAATAAATAAATATAATATAAATAATATATAATACATGTAAAATTTATATAAATATATATAACTAAATACAAATTAATATAATATAACTATAGTCTTTTACTGTTAAGTGTACTCTCTTTTATATTTGCTTGGTTACACAGTTTTGCAGTATTGCAGGTAAACTACTCAATGAATCACCTGCTGTGACTTTAAATGCATAACTGGTGAAATCGCGCCATCTACAGGACCAACGAGTCCACTGCACGATATTCACTGCAGTTCAGCAGCCTCATTGTATTTATGTACTCGCTAAAGTAATTTAAAGGGACAGTCCACCCCAAAATAAATATATTACATTTTTCCTATTATGTGTGGTGCTATTTATCAATTTACTTTGTTTTGGACAGTTTCATGTCGGATCTATTCTCTTGAAACCACAAGAAACTGTTCACAACAAGGTGTGTGGATTGTTTTGAGTCCCTTTAATGTTGATGTTAGTGATATATCAGAGACACGAGTCCAAACGCAATATCAAAGATGATTTTATTTACATAAATCTCTTTTTAAAACAAAAGGCAAAAATTAACAGCTTTTACCTTTTTCAAAAAGCTTCCAGAACAATCAATCAAACCAATAATCAAAAGTCCTTCACAGCTGAGAAACATGTCAAAAAGCACAGCTTTCTAATCACACATCAGACCTCCCGCCTCTCTCTCTCCGTCTGTCTCCCTCTCTCTCTCTCTCTCTCTCTCTCTCTCTCGTCGTCAACAAGAACTTCACGGATTCCTTGCAGCTTATTTTTCTGCGACCAGCGATTACAACAGTAATGAACAGGAGTTTGTAGTCAAACCCTTTAAGACGTTCAGGCTGTGGAAGTCTAAACAGTGTAATACTCGGGAGGAGTTGTGCTTCAAAGCGGTTTAATACAAAGTCACAATGAAGACCTCTGTGATCTGCATCGTCTAAATGAAATAACGATTTGAAAACATGGCTCCTGAATGATTTCTGGGGCTTTTCTTTAGTTCCAGTAGTTTAAGGATCAGTGTTTAGTCGGACATCTTCCATGTAGCTCCAAACAGAACAATAAATATCACTACTTGTGAGCAATGACAGCGTTTTCTGTGACTTCCAGACCGTTTTCTGCCGCTCCGTAAGATTTCAGAACCTTTTATTGCCCAAGTACGTTACACATACAAGGAACCTGACTCGGTGACATTTCTTTCAGGCCTGCAGACAGGAACCCCGAGACTAGAAGCACAGTGCGAGCCTGTCGGACTCCCGTGTGGACCAGTGATTAGAAAACATAAAAAGGTGCATTTACTGAGTGATGCGAGCGAAATTCAGCTCTTACAACGCGACTAATAACACAAAAAAAACAAATTATGGTACGTTTTCTGTTCTTCCTTTTGAAAGAAATGCAAAGTACTTCGTAGATAAAACAAGTGGCACCTTCTCATACTGTATTATTGTGACATTTAGAGAAACAATCATCTCACCCCGACACCAGCGCTGCTATTCACCAAACTAAATACTGATTCACGTGAAGAGGAAATACGGACATTTGTATTATTGAAAGAACATCTCATCCTAATGGTGTTTGTTTTATTAGATGTACAATAACGTACACAAATGTAAGCGAGGTCACACAAGAGACCAGTAGTAAGTCGTGACGAGAGGTATCAGTGAGTACAGTAGCGAGTCACTTTGTAAAAGTCAGACACACCTCTCAGGTTCTCTGGGCGGTGCAGAGTGGATAGAAAACCGCTTCACTCTCTCTCTCTCTCTCTCTCCGGACACGTTCACCAAATCTCTGCTTTAACAAGTCGGTTATGGTTATGTTGGTTAGCGACAAAAAAAGCGTCGAGCATGCGTGCAGGAAACCCGAGCTGAGATCAAACAAGTCAGGATCAAGAGAAAGTGAGCGGAACTGATGCTTTGAGCCACACACACTGTCAACCAATCATTTTTGGCAAAAAAAATAACAGCTGGAGGAAGTAATAACAGCAGTTTTCACGCTCTAAACTTTCTTAAAACTCCCCCAAAAAAAAAAAACCTGACTTTGCACGTTGATTGAAGCTCGAATCCGTTTAATCGCTCCAGTTCTTCGTCGTTAATGAACCGACACACTGCTGGAGAGCTTCAACTGCATCTCCAGACATCGTCTGAGCACATTACATGTCAGCAGGCGCAGGCACACACACACACACACACACACACACACACACACGCATACATACACACACACATACATTGGGGCTGCTTACATGACAAAATCTAAATAAGTCATGTGACCAAAGTGTTGCTTCTTTTCTTTTCTCTGGAAGAAAAACTACATTTCCAGTGTGCTTCAACTTATGTTGGGCAGAATATATATATAGTATGTATATATACAGTATATATATATATATGTTGCAGAGAATCTGTGCATGAACTTACTGATGTGTGATCAGCTAATAAACCGTGCAGACGGCTGTGTCCACATTGCAAGATTTGTATCAGGATCTCCAATAATTTAGGTTATTAAAATGGTTATAAAATAATAAGTATGAGTTTTTGGTCTACATCATGCAGCCTCGGCGTGCACGCACACACACACACACACACACACACACACACACACACACACACACACACACACACACACACACACAGTCAGAGCAGCAGTTAATCTTTCCTCGAGCCCTTTTAGAGTAAAACTCAAAATCAAACAAAAAGAAAAAAAAGAATAAAGAGCATGACATCCCTGACATTTTTCAAGAACAAATTAAGATGCTGTTGTGTTTTTTTAGAATTATAATTATTAACTTAAATATAATAAAGATATATACGTATATTTCTCTTCTATAGATCTCTTCAGTCCTCGGTGGAGTCTGTGTCGTCGTTGATATAGTCTTCTTCTACTGGCGAGCTGCCATGTTGAGTCCCCCACTCGTCCTCGTCGTACTCTATGCTGTCGTTGTCCTCCATCAGCTCGTTGTCGAGCCCCCCCGGTCCTCCCGCGGCCTGGACGCCGCCGGCCGCCGCCCCATCGTCGCCCGGTAGCTCGGCGTCCGGAGCCGCCGGGTCTGCGGCGACGTCCTGCGGCGCCGCGTAGCCCCCGTTGTTATTAGAAAAGGCGGCTCGGTCCCGGCTCTCGTCCTCCACGTACACTCTCTGGTGGCACATGGGACACGTGTCCTGGATGTAGAGCCACTT
The DNA here is from genome assembly GCA_032191485.1 of Leptoclinus maculatus. Lineage (NCBI taxonomy): Eukaryota > Metazoa > Chordata > Actinopteri > Perciformes > Stichaeidae > Leptoclinus > Leptoclinus maculatus. Next base: position 19,755,869 of record JAVDOI010000002.1, read on the forward strand.
CCTCAGGCACAGCGCGTGGAAGTAGTGGTGGCAGGGCGTGATGCGCGCCGACGTGGAGAACTCCTGGTAACAGATGGCGCACACGTCCTCGATGTTCGTCAGCTGGTCGCCGCGCATCTCCGGCAGCGAGTTGATCTTCTTGACGGCGGTGCGGCGGTTGATGAAGGTCTTCCAGCCGTTCTTGGCCTGCAGGTAGATGTTGAAGTAGGCGTGCAGGCACATCATGCACGCGCGGATCTTGCTGCCCGACTCGAACATCATGGTGTAGGCGCCGTTTCCGAACATGATGACGCCGAAGAGGAACTCGATGATGTTGCCCGTGGAGCGCACGTAGTAGACGTAGTCGTCCAGCTTCTCCCACAGGACGTTGGAGAAGCCGTCCACCATGAAGAGGCCGTAGACCGTCAGTGACACCACCACCTGGAGGGAGACAAGGAAGGGGAACATCAAAGACCTTGTTCTCTACGTAAGCCACGCTTTCTGTCTCCACCTATGTGATCCACTGATGATCCATTACCATCTCCACGCTCTTTATACCTTCAAAAGACATTCTGGAAACAGTTTTCAGCTTTAACAGCAGGAAAAATAACATGTCAGAGTGAAGCAGGAGAAGGTGCATCTTCTATCACGAGAGCCTCACAGACCGGTGAGACCCGACGGGTTCTCCGTCCTCACCTTGAGGCAGAGCTCCACGCAGAAGGCGGTGACGGCGAACAGCCAGGTGTTGAGGGCGTAGTGGTGCCAGAGGGCGTAGCTGAGCGCCACGGGGAGCACGAAGAGCGCCAGCGACACCAGCAGGACGGGGAAGTGGCGGCGGACGGAGGAGACGTGGGAGGCGCTCAGCGACATGAGGACGGGGTCCGTCATGCCGTGGACGAAGTGCAGGATGGCCGTCAGCAGGAGGCACATGTTCCGGCTCAGGCGGACCTTCAAAATAAAAGCGAGAGAGGCTCTCAGTCACTGAAAACATAACCTCTGCTAGCGTTTAACAGCAAGCAATACTGCACATTCAATCCAGCCAGCGGGTTCTGGGGTTCAGAGGGTTCAGTGTTTTTCTTGTTATTGGCAAAGTGGAGGAAAACAAAAAGAAAGAGATCTGGAGACATGTACCAGGCGTTCCTCGGGGTCCAGGCTGCTGAGGCCGGTCTGCAGAGCCAGGATGAAGAACAGAACCGGAGCCACGAAGCCTAAACGCTTATCCTCCTCCTCCGTCGAACCTGCAGAGGGTCAAAACAAGACGCTGAACTCCAGAATCCTTATGAATGAAACAGATTAAAGGAAAGTTTGTACAACACACACACACACACCTATGAAGGCCAGGATGCTGAGGCCCAGGTAGTGAGCGACGGAGGAGATGACGGCGCTCATCCCCAGCACGGTGAGCGTGGAGTCACAGCCGGAGATGATGAGGTTACTGGTGAGATCCCAGAACACGTCCCAGCTCAGCAGGAAGCCCTGAAACACACAGTCACCATTACTTAAAGCTCTCTTTACATTTACGTACAACGATTACACACATTTTAAGACCTTTTTGATATCAGACAGAATACAATTTAATACGTTTTTAACGGTCAAAGAATAATGGAAAACCAGTGGCGACGATAAGGCTCATTAGTATTCATCCAGTACATGGATTTAGGGACTTTATTTTACATTTGTGTCAGCTGCATATAAGAAGGACTTCTATTGGATTAATGCTGCAGTCACACTTTCAGTTTATAGATGTGTAATATCTCCCACAGCAGCTCACAACCACACGCCAATAAATATATTTAGAACGTTACCATCTACAGAAGGAAAAAACTAATTATTAAGACGTTTGTCAGAGAAACAGCCTCCGAGGCCTTTTAGAGGAACTGATTCAGTGTCAGACACCCTGACTAAAAGCAGACTCAGCGGTTCTGATCTCACCTGTGAGTCGGTGCCTCCGTCTCCGCTCTCCCTCCTCACCGCACGCACCACGTAGACCAGGATCAGCGCCTGCGCGGTGACCCGGGTCAGCCAGAAGACCCGCAGCACGTCGGGGAACCGGATCCTCTTCCACGTGTCCTCGAGCAGCAGCTGGAGCCCGTAGATCCGGTACATGTGCCGCACGAGCAGGTAGACGTACCGGCACGAGTAGTAGAACCACTTGAGCCTCGCGGCCAGGCACACGGCCGTGTTCAGAGCCAGCGCCAGGCCCGAGAACACGGCCACCAGCTGCCGGACGTCGGCGGGCAGCTCGATCATCAGCCCCCACAGAGGGATCATGATGTCCAGGACCACCAGCGCGGCGAACACCGACTGGAGGTCGAGCAGGAACACGTAGCCCACGCCGAACACCAGCTGCACCGCCGCCACGCCCAGCCACAGCGTCGGCCCGTTTCTGGGCAGCAGCCGGAAGCCCAGCGCCGCTTTGTAGTAGGCGCTGTAGAAGTCTATGTGGGAGGTGGCGTAGTAGTTGATGAGCACCGCCGCCATGCCGAGGATGACGGCGGAGAAGAGGGTGTAGAACTTAAACAAGGCCTTCTGGGAGAGCAGCAGCACCAAGCTGGAGACCAGCACACCTGAGACACAACAGGGGGACGTTAGAGGGACGGAACCGTCTCCTATCACGATGTCTGTCTGTCTGTCAGTCAGTCAGTCTCTGAGTTTCTCTCTCTCTGGGTCTCTCTCTCTGATGGAGCATCAGGATGTGGTGATGGAGGTAAACAGCTTCATATCTTTTCATACACTCATTTGTTATTGTTGTCGTCATTATTAATATCCTAACAATAAATGCGATGTTGTAGAAAGTGAACACAGGACTGTCGCTGACTGAAGTTTGTCTGATGAAACAATAACAACACAAACGAGATTTAGAGGTAAACAGTCAGCTGATAATCCTGACGAGTCAAACGTTGACCAAGCAACAAAGCAAACAGAGAGAGAGAAATAAATAATCAAACATTTCATCAAACTCCTCCAGAGGTTTGGTTGCAGGTGGTTATGTGTGTGCGGTCAGATTACAGACACCTGTATACTGTCAACAATACACTCAATAACAGTGTTTACTACACGAGTATCGTGGGCGCTTCGTCTCTTTTTCTGGCAATGAATTTACACTTAAAACATGGAGGAGAGAGTATTTATAGTAAATAAAATGATTTAAGAGCCACTGGATTATTTACACGATATTATCACGATTTGTTTTAACGAACATGATATCAACATTTCATTTTTAAATATCAAGGTTATCGTCATCTCTCCTGCACCATGTTTATTAGTTCATTATTTGGAGTTTCTTTTCTTCAGACTTTGACAGAAAGGTAAATAAAGAGGCTCATTAAGATTCTCATATCTCAGCTGAGGATCATGATTCAAAAGGTTTTCTCATGAACACACTTCTATTCTTTATTCACGTACTTCAAATAGTCGTCAGTGTTTCAGCAGAGAGCGACCTGAGATATTAAACGGAGTCATCTCTAAAACACTGAACATTAAAACATTAGATGTATGTTATGTATAATAATCTTAAGTCTGTATACTGTCTCCTGACTCTTTGTCTCCTGAACGTTAACCTCTAACAGAGAGCAGCTTTAGTCAGTGACGACGTTAACCTCGGACCAGCTTTGTAAAGTGACTAAATGGACTTAAAGGGCCGTTTGTGGAAGTGTGCATTATGTCGATTTGTATCGCCTTTGAGCACTTTTCCTGAGTCTTGTTTTAGTTCTGACTTCAGGTAAACATTACTAGCTTTACTTGCTGGTACTAAACATTATTAAAAAGTGGGTTGAAGAGTCATGAGACTGTTGGCTGACTCCTCTTGGCCAACACCGAGAGGACTTTCATGGAGCCGTTCAAAGGTAACCTGAACAAACGGAGAGTTATGTAACCGGGTCGTTGTTTGTCTACAATGTTCTCTTCCACGGAGAGAAGCTGCACCACATTGTTCTGTGTGGGGAGAATAACAGCAGCTGTGGTTAATGTACACTAGGATCAAGACACTGAATAGCTTTGCCTGTCAAATGCCACAGAAACATGGACATGTTAGTTAAGAATCGCAATGATTACAATGTTAGTTTAAAGGATGAGTTATGAGTTGTGTAAAAGAAAACTGAAACCGCATATCGGACTGTAAAAATGCAAACAAGGCCTTTGAGATTATGAACACTCCACTAATATAAGAAGGAGATATGATGATGATGATGATTGTGGGGTTATTAGAGGTCACATGATTGTTGATTATTCGAGTAGTTCATCGAAATAAAGTTAAACTGCAACAATTTGGATAATCTGGTAATTTCTGGTAAGTCGTTTTAAAAACAGAAAGTTGAAACTTTTAGTGATTCTAGTTTTGAAAATAGGTTTTCATTCTCATCTATGTTAATACTTTGATATTATATTTAAGTTTTGAACTATTAGTCAGACTAAACAAAGCGTTAAAGTAAGTCAACCTGGGAAATTGTTAATTTTTCACTATTTTCGAGAATGATGAATATAGTTTAGCTCTTGTAAATATTAACAGTGCTCTTACACAGAGTTCAGACCATGATTTACATAAGATATCAGCTTTTATAGGCTACAGATATATCTTGACAGGCAGAATGTCAGGCTGCCTAAAAGGCCTAAAACTTACTTTAAGGACAACCGTTGGATTCTAGGGATACAGAATGTATCACAACACCTGGGATGAAAAACAATACCTGACTTTAGCGGTTAGCTAGAAAGAGATGGCAAGTTGTTAGCATCAACATTTAAATTTCAGACTGAATTATGTTAGAGGCAGAAGAGCCAGCACGGTGTCAGATAAACCCGGCTTGTATTGATGTTATTAGCGGTGGTTAAATCGGCTTTATTCAGGTGTGACAGGTGACATAGCGTCACTCTGCTGACTGCTAACGTCACGGCTAAGCTAACGCTAGCTGTCAGTTTGACACGAGTTGTTCAGGCTCCTGTACTGGACTTTAAAAACCCAAAACTTACCCATGACTCTCACCAACACCTTCACCATCGTGCCGGTCCATCCCGAACCCGGGTCGTAGTACGAGTTAAAAATGGCGTCGATAATAAAGATACACGGAACTCTCAGGACCACATCGAGCACCGCTAAGGCCTGCGGGCCGAGCCGGACTGGAGTGGACGCCATGCAGGCTTACAGTCCTGAGGAAAAGCCCCGGCTATTCGGGCAACATTAGAATAAACAACAACAACAAAAAGCCGGCTCTCCTCCTCGGTTTCCGCTTTGCTTGGTGTCTTTATTTGATAGCTGGAGACCTGTCCGCCATGTCTGAGCCTCCTGTTGCTTCTTCTTCTCTTTTAACGTTTTAACGTCGCGTTGCTCTCCTCCGGATTGTTGTCACCATTAGACGTTACACCTTCAGAGTCTGATATCCGGAAAAAAATACTTGGATATCTAATTAAATGGCCATTACTGTTGCTTTGGGAACACACAGCCGAAGTTGCTGTTAGGCTGTTAGTTCCGACGTAAGGTGACGTCCAGCGTCAGAGGGCGTGGCAGGTGACGCGACAGTTTCTTCTTCTTCTTCTTTTTTTAGGTTTATTGGCGGTTGGCAAACAATGAATTGGTGCATTACCGCCACCAACTGGTATGGAGTGTGGATCAGGATGTCTCGTACTTATAGTTTAGTATAATAAATATAAAAATACATTTTGATCCGATATGCATGTTAATGTCCTCTTTCAACACGTTTGTTAATGTTCAGGTTTTTGTTAAGTTATTCATAACTGGTACATTTATGCAGACTTTTAAATGTTTTTTTGTATTTACATTTTTTTTGCATAGATAGCCTTGTGATTAAAAATAGTTTGAGTGTAAATAATGTAAGAGCGTATATGTTCGTTCAAATAACATAGAAGAAGTGAGGCAGACCTTATGATTGAGGCTTACATTTAGTGGCAAAAAACAGAAACTTAATTTAAAAGTACATGAAACACAGAAAATAACTAATTGTTGAAAACATAATTTATTTTATTTCAGAAGACGAGAGATCAGAAGCTATTTCACTTTTCAAGATTGGCAAAGAGAGAATGTTATCCATCATCCACACACACACACACACACACACACATTGATCGTATCAGTCGTTCTCCTGAAGGTGTAACCTGCTTCGTCATCAGCTGGAGCTGAAGAAGACTTTGATGGTGTTGTTGTAGATTGTGTTGGCCAGCTCCAGCGGCTCCTCTTCCCTCGCTGCAGCCATCACCTCTAACACTTGTCTGGACGAGAGAAATGGTGAAATCTATGCATCAGCTTCTGGACTGAAGAACGTTGATGTTTGCTCGCTTGCAAACTGATGAATTTATCCAGTGAGTTCTGCAGAGAATCCACCTCAACGTTACTCACATGATGTGACAGGGCTCGTTCCTGTCCTTCAGACAATGCCCCGCCTCCCACTTCTTCTTTGTGGGAAATGTAGTTTTTACACATTTGGAGCCTGCATGCGTGTTCTTCACGCCACACCACGGAGCATCTGGGAAGGAGCAGGAAGGTGTTAACGCATTAATAACTGTCAAACAGCAACGTGACGCACCAAACATCCAGATCTTTTGTTTTGTGTAATGATGAGCATTCGTGTATGCTCCCCAATATCAATATCTTCTTTAACATTTATATCAAATACCTTTTTCATTAAAACAAACTGAAGTTATCTCACCTGTTTCTATCATGAGCCTCTCAGTGGGGATGGACTTCATGGCTTCAATATTGGCCTCTGTTTTCAAGGAACTGAAAAATATTGTATTGTTCACATAATTGCGAATAAAAAACTAAAATGACATATTTGATGAGTCATGAATACATTTACACACTTCCCTTCATTGCATCATTATTTTTCTCCTTCGTATTATGTGTTCAGACCGCGAGCAAGTCAAGCTTTATTTAGCACGATACACCGAATCCAACATTGTAGACCAGATGTGGAGCTGAGTCCACATGTGGTTCACGTCGGGTCAAGTCTCAAAGGGCTCAGTTCAGGGATCCTCTCACCATCCATTTATTCCAATGAAGAGGTCCAGGTCAATGAGAGCAGCCGCGTCCTCGGCCGTCCCGTCAAACGAGTGGACCTGAAATAAAGAAACTCTCAGGTACTCAGCTGGACCAGGAAAAATCAAACAAAATCAGTCAAAAAGGCAGAGTAGTAGAAGTCAGTGAAACATGTTAAAGTGTCTTACTCTCTTGTATACTTTCTACCAAACACTAAACTTTGAATCATAAAGTGTAAAACAAATCACTCACCACTCCTCCAACACATCTGTCTCGGTTTCTCTTCATGATGTCTGTCAAAGAGAGACAAAGAATCAGTCAAATGCTTTGTATGAAAGTAAAAACCAGACCAGGTCCTGAGTGAACAAACCTACCGATGAACTCCTGGTGGGAGTTCCTGCAGTGGAGGAACATCGGCAGCTTGGTCTCCTCTGCCAAGTCAAACTGCTTCTCAAAGTATCTGTTCCAGAAAGAGCAAAGAGAGCAAACAGTGAAGAGAGGATTTAACGGCTTCTTCAAGCTTTTGTGACAAACAATTTAACATTTACTCAAACAAGTTATCAATAGATTAGTTGGTGATAAAACACGTGTTACACGTAGCCAGGCGTCAACCTCCAGGTCTGAAAAGTGAAGCCAAAGCTTCATGTCTTAAACCTGCATTCTCTCTAATGTCCATCATAAAAGAAGCTTTTAATGAACAACAGAGACTAATACACTTACTTGAGTTGAGTCTCTTTTGGGCAAAATTGCAACCTGTCGAAATCTGTAACAGGGAGAAAAGACACATTACAGTCTCATTAAACAATGGAAACTCTTAATGCTACGATCCGCAAGTCCTACTCCCACACTGGAGACTTTATACTTTATATCATATTCATATAATATATAACAATAAACACTGATGTAGTTCTATAAGAGCCACAAGTGACACATTTGTGGTGGATAAAATATGAAGAATTTCCATTTTCTTTTGTGTTTTATATCTTTTTTTTAATTATTACTCCACAAATGCAACACCGTCACCAGTACCCACCTAGTCCACACTCTCCGACGGCCACCACCTTCCCTCTGTGCGCCGTCACCAGCTCCCTCAGCCCTGAGAGGTACTGGGATTCACCATTCTGCTCAAACTCACTGCAGCGGGTGGGATGGCAGCCCACCGTGCAGTAGAACTCATCTGGAACAACGACACACAGGGAGCGGGTGTGAAGAGACGGACTCGTGAATTCACGTTTAGGTCGTGCACCAGGCTCTGTGATACCATCGCAAAAAGCCCACAAAGAAATCCACAACACCTCTTGTGTGGTGGTTTTCATTACCTCTGGTCTCGGCTAGTTTAAGAGCCTCCTTGCTGTCTTCGAGGTTTCCTCCTGTGATCATAAACTGGAACAAAGCGACAGGTTTTACATTACTTATGAGACAACAATTCTAAATGGCCTTTCGGTGTTCAAAAACAAGACTTAAGTCTCGGATCACCACAGTTATATTTAATGCTAAAGGAAACACGAGCGCCTTTCAGTCCGATGGTTGTTGAAACATTTCACTCAAACACACAAACATCGACCTCACGATGGTGCAAGAGGAAAAAGTCAGAGGATCACTGAAGTCAGTGGGATTCATCCTCTGAGGACCATGAATGTGTCATCAGAATCCATCCGACAGCTGTTGAGATATTTCAGTCAAACCAGAAGTAATAATGGAGACATGTCTTACCTTTTCGACTCCGGTTCTCAGAGCTCTGTCAATGATCTGATTGAAGTCATCTGTCACAAAATCACAACTGGTCTCAGGTTAACTAGTCTCAGGTTAACTAGTCTCAGGTTAACTAGTCTCGACAGCCCACAAGCCAAAAGTAGATGCGTAGCTCACCGTCGTGCTTCTGCTTCCCTCTGTAGAGTCCTCTGAACATCGGGTCGGTCAGGTTCACACCGATATCTGGAGAGGATGGAAGTTATCGATACTGAAATATTTCACCAAACATGTTGTTGTGATTCATTTTTGATCGTGCATTTTGACTGATGTTCTCTTATGATATAGTTATGATATGATACAGTGATCCTGCTGGGATATATATATATATATAAAGGATCAACTTCTCATCTCAGTACAACACATTTTAACTTGTGTTGTTTTGCATCATGTCATCTCAGCTGCTTGTAAATATGTAAAACTACGAGCATTTTTTTAAGTGCATGATCCAAAATCATGACCCAGTCCTATAAACCTGCACAGACATGGTTAAGGCTTCACATTCCCAGTGGGTTGAGGGTTTGATTCCCACTCTAATATTGTGCAACCACCACCTTTCTTGACTCTATCTGCATTCACTTTAATGTCAAACACAGTACCTGTTGCTGATGTATAAGCTGTCATCAGGAGTTGTGAAATGCTTTAAACCAAAATCAAACCATCTGACATGTCCCTGCACACATCTGTACAGCTCTGTAACTGCTGTGTTGTCATTTTACAACAGGGCTAACTCAAACTAGCTCCCATGCTAACTCAAAACACACATGCTTGTCTGTTAACCACTATTACCAGCATGCACTGACTCTCATCTAACCTTCTCTTCATGTCATGTAATGTAAACATCAAACACAAGTGTCTCACCGATGAATTTGTGCTGAGCCATGTTTGTAAGAGCAATACTTCTAAAAAGAACCACACATGCAGCTCTCACCAATCCCATAATGCGTCAATACCGTAAGTACTGTAAGGGAGAGCAGTCATATTATTGGTATAGTTAGCTTTTTGGTTATTTTCCCCCTCTTCTCCAAAGGTTCTAGACGAAAGATAATATGGAGCGAGTTTGGTTGTAGTTAGGCGTTATTACTAACATCTGTGATTAAATCGTGGGAAAAAAGGGACAAAATAAGCATTCCAAGAAAATACGTTTGCGCATACTAAGTGCACTTACGGTAATACCGTCCACACGCCACCTACTCCCAGAATCCACCGCGCCGCACACCGAGAAGGTGACAGGGGACGGTGAAAATGGCCACTGCCTATCTCACTCACCACCAGAAGGTGTTGCGGCTTTACAAGAAATCCCTTCGACACCTGGAGTCATGGTGCATCTTCAGGTAAGAGGAGCTGGTCTTCGTGTAAGAACCGCGAAAATAAAACATAAAACGTCGCTGCTGTACTGCAGACAGTCTGTGTTTGCTGTGCTGCTAAGCTAACCAGCTAAGCTAAGCTAAGGGCTAGCCAGGTCACCCATTCCAGTCGAGTTATAGCCTTTTAGCTAACACTTAAACTTACAAATCTAGTCTATATCTGAATAGATATATCCAGAAATCATCATACATTATTTACATTAAGCTAGTTTAAATTTGAGGAATTCACTTGGTGATAAATCTCACTTCTCATTTGCTCACCACTCCAAACACTGTTCTGTGAAATCTATTATTGTTATTACTTAAGTAATGAATCAAGCTATCAACTCTGTTCCATATGATGAACTGATTCATTCATTTATTGTCAAATGCTGTTCAGTTTAAGTAATAGTTAAGTATGGTAGGTATAGTGTTTTGTTATTTATATTATTTATATAGGCATCTATTTCTTATACAGGTAGCAGTTAAACATGAATGAAGTCATTCACTCTAGATGAGGTCAATATACAATTTATAATATCTGAGAATAAGTTACACTTTGTAATAAAAACAATAACAGAGAAAAAAAACAAATAGACCCAGAACCATACTGGGCATGTGAGACCAGTATTTATGGTTTTGAGTTCAAAGTTATATGGAGTTATACCCAGACGTTGCTTTGCAGATAAGAGTTATGAAGAAGAATCAAGAACAACTTTGACATTGTCAAGCGTCTCGATGTTACAGTGTAAACATGGAACGTACTGTCGTGTTTCTCTCAAAAGGAAGAGATGCTTCTTGTTGGAGCTGAAACAATGAGCACACATGATGATTTAGTTTGTGTCACGTTCACGCTGTATCGGCACTAGATGTCTTGCGGTGCGAGGACACATCTGAGTCTCCCTCAACACTTTAATTTGCATGATTTAAGACGTGTAACTGTTTTGTTTTTGTATTCGTTACAGAGACAAATACCGGTTCTACGCCTGCATGATGCGAGCTCGCTTCGATGACAGCAAGGACGAGAAGGACATGGTGAAGGCCACCATGATGCTGAAGTCGGGAGAGGAGGAGTTCTGGGCCAACCAACACCCTCAGCCCTACATCTTCCCCGACTCCCCCGGCGGGACGTCCTACGAGAGATACGAGTGCTACAAGGTGAGGCAGGGCGTCACGGGCTGCGTCTGGATCTTATTACCCTGTGGATACACATTTCTTCTTCTTCAGTATTTTATCTCTTACTATATAAAGCTCAGAACTTGTGACACGAAAAAAACTTATTAGTTTGAGAGTTTTCCTGTAAACTGCTTTGTGAGGCTACAATAGGTTTGCAAGTTGTTTCACATTTTCCCCTTTTTTTCTGTGACATAAAGCCGAGGGATGTTTCAAATATAACCTTAAACTTTTCATAAAATGTTCACAAGAATGTGACCGATATCGACATGCAGCACTGTGTGGTCCGTTACTGCCCTCTGGTGGAGATGTGAGGGGAGTGCAACTACTACCATCTACGTCACATAATCTGACAAATTCTGTCCTCAAATCTTGAGCGAGTGTTTAGCAAAGAAAAGGAACTCTTGAATGGACTCATTTAAGATTCAAACAATGACGGGAAGATGCAGTCGACCGTAATGTAACGTCCTGAGCTCCGCTCTGTTCCTGCAGGTCCCAGAGTGGGCGCTGGACCACTGGCACCCCTCAGAGAAGGCCGTGTACCCCGACTACTTCTCCAAGAGGGAGCAGTGGAAGAAACTGAGACTGCAGAGCTGGGACAAAGAGGTGAGCGTTTCAGCCTCCGGTCCGTCTGCACATCACATGTTTTACATTCCACCGTGTCGCCTCCTCTTTGTGCTTTACGAGACGCAAAATAGACATTATAGTCCTACCTATTTATACCCGTCTGATATTTAAGGTACTTTGATCAGTGCAGAAAATAAGCTCTGTGGCAAACAGACGTTTATGATACTTGATGATGATACTACACCACGGTCGCATGACTTCATGTCACCACCACTCAGTAGATGCGTTTCCTCGTGTTAATCTGTTCAGCGTGATGATGTTTAATGTCACCTTTGTGTCTTGGTTCCAGGTCGCCCAGCTGCAGGCTGAGACTTCAGCCGGAGGCCCCAAGACCGAAGCCCTCCCTCCCGCCCGCACGGAGGGAGACCTCCCCCCTCTGTGGTGGCAGTACGTCACCCGCCCCAGGGAGCGCCCCACATAAACACCCTCCACCCAACAACCTTCAACACGCAGCAACAGCAGCACGAAGTCTGGCTGAATTTACATGTTTCTGTGAGGAATGTTTGACGAGTCGGTCACCTGTGCAGGTTGCACGGCTGAGAAAACAACCTGCCTGAATTCACACTGATGTGACTTTGGGAAGTCCTGTAGATGTATCAATGAATACCTGTAACTATTAATAAATAATTATATGTAAATGTGTGTTTAACTGCAAAAGAAAATCCTCTAAATCTAGACATCTACAATGAGTAAATGAGTGCTTTAAAGGTTCTGTGTTAGTATGCACATACGCTTGCTTATAAGACCTCTGCTCAGGTGGAAGCTAAAGAGCTTTGCTGGGAATAGTGTCCAGTCAGCAGACTCCATGCACCAATAAGAATGATAAAGGTGTAGTTTGCGCCACCCTGACAGGTGCAACGAAGCTTCCAAGAGAGGGAGGAGCAGTCTGCACGCTCCTGTGATACACTCGAATCATCCAAAGAGGGTGAAATCACTTAATGTGGGTGAACCAGGGTCTGATGACCCAGAACCAACAGTGTGTAAGTCTGTCGCTCAGTCATTTATGTGGCTCTGAAGGTGTAAATCTGTAGTTTATTTTTTAGTAAAAAGGCTCCGTAACAGCTGGACACTAGTTCACTCATACAGCAGAAAAAGTGCATTTGTTGGGGACTATTTTCAGCAGCGTATTGATACATCATTTAGTATGTGGGATTCCTGGCAACCCCTGGAGGCAGCTCGTAGTCCTAAGAAAGCTGCAAGCAGCGGTTCAGCTATGGCGACAAGCGCGGCCTGAAGTTGCCCGGTCGCATCATCATGGTGACCGCCTTCAGAGAGTAGAAGTCTGACTCCTTCCAGGAGAACCAGACGATGCCGTCCGGCCCGAGCAGGTTCTGAGCTTTCAGAGAGTAGCGCCCCCCCTGGTGGAGACAAGGGTGTTTCATCATTAGCATATTTATAAACCTGTGTACCGGCCCTACAACATCTTGTGGCGCGTTCTTGTCTCTGACCTCATGGTAGACGCCGTTGAGGTTGGCGTAGAAACACTGGTGGAACCACCAGCCGGCGTGGCTGATCTCGGCACAGATGTTGCCGGTGTCTGGCGTGCTGAAGTCGTGCTGGTCGTGGTACCAACCGAACGAATCCTCCACCGTTCCACTGAAACCAGACACATGGAGGCGGTACCGGTTCTCCTCGTTCTCTATCCTGCATGAGGAGGAGAGGAAACCATAAGAGTAGAGAGATCCACTTGACCTGCAGCCCCCTGACTGTCCTCTACAAGTTACAATAGAAGTGTCACTCATTGGTTTGTGCACGAGTTCAACATTTTGGTTGTCGCCATCTTGTTTTTTTTTTGCAACCAGAAGGGACACAAGGGGGTGGAGCTAAGTACAACTGACATTTTACAGTGACCAAAATGTTCCAATTAACTTTTAAAGTTAAAGTTCTCAGACAAAAGCACAGACAACTCCCAGACCGGACAACGACGTGGTAAAGACCTGTCAATCACCGTGTAGCCCCGCCCTAAAGCATCCCCTGCTTTATGGTCTGTTTGACTCTAAATGGACCATAATGTACTAAATGAACATCATGCTGTATTGAAGAAGACTTGAAACTAGAGATTGAGACCATAAACTCATGTTTACAATGTTTACTGAGGTAATAAATCAAGAGAGAAGTAGAGTCATTTTCTCATAGACTTCTATAGGACCAGAGGAGTCGCCCCCTGGTGGACACTAGAGAGAATGCAGCTTTAACACATGAAGCTTTGGCTTCACTTTTCAGAGCCGGAGGTTAACGTCTGGTCTGTTATTGTTTACGACTGATCTACATCATCCGGTCTGTCTACCTGAAGCTGTGGTACAGGGCGTGTCTGTGGACGTGGCTCCAGTCGTGCAGCTCGATGCGGAGGCTGTAGTGGCCCTGGTTGGACATCAGGTAGAGCTGTTGGTTGCCCAGCCAGTGTTCCTCTCGTGGACCGCCGAAGCCGTCGCGGTACTCCGACCAGCCGCGGTTAAAACTCACCAGGCCGCCGCGCCGCCGCTGAAACACCGTCCAGCCTCCGCCTGGAGCACACACGAAGAAGAATCATGTCTTTGTGTCTATACCTTGTACTAGATAACGCGAGCGCGTGTGTCTCACCCTCGGTCTCCATGTCGCAGTAGACGGGCAGGGCAATGCCTGGCGACTGGATGATGGTGTAAACACCGGAATGACGAACACCGTTGTAATACAGAGACGCACAGTCGGACCGACAGAAAGACAAGCGAGGTCCATCTAAGGGACGGAGACAGAGAGACATGAAACTAAATGATGAAACTGAAGTGAGTTGTTAAAATCTCGTCATTAGCAGTTTTAATGATGTATTATTAGCTGCTTAGAGCTAGTGTTAGCGGTGCTGCTAACGTTACTAGCTCTCCTCCTGTCAATTTAAACACGGATTGGTTGTTTACAATGTAACATTATCAGAGATTGGCGACTAGAAAAGCACAAATGCCGATGTCCTGATCGCACATTGTGATGGTTAGTATAATAATGAATTCCACCGCTCTTCTTGGCAAGACCCGCCCTGCGAAGCTGGTTTTTAGGCAGATACAATCGGTTAAGTTTAGGTATTGACCTTGAGTAGTTAGGGTCAGGATAGCCCATTGGTCGGGGCATAGGACCCGAACAAATCAGGATATCGTGACCTCGGCGAGTGTGGACTCCCGGCCAATCCTAGCACTTGAATGCTGTACAGGGTGGCGTCTTGCCAAGAAGAGCAGTGGGATTCATAATAACGCCTCCGACTAGTGGAGGGGAGGATGAAATGAAAAATGAAAGTTGTTTTCTCATTTCTATTTTTTCTCGTCCCCTTTCTTCTGATTATGTGGCTATTTCTTACACATTGCACCTTTAACTGTTAACAAAACATAGGCTGCAAAATCAGATTTTTGTACGGTAAAGTAAAATAAATGTTGAATGCCCTGCAGCAACATTTATTTTAGAGGTTGCGGAGCTGCGCCTGCAGCTCGTACAGCAGCGCTGCGTGCACCAGGAGCAGCGTGTCGGCCTCGGTGTGACGCAACTCCAGAGAATGCAACTGCTGGTCGAAGGGCGACTCTACACTAACACCTTCTTCACCCTGAGAGTTAAAAACAGAAGAGTTGGTGAGGTTTGACATTGTTCTCCTGTTGTAAACAATGGGGCCCTAAAAAAGGAAGTAAGCGGTACAATTTCAAAGGAATGCTCAATGCATCTACAAAGTGTGTTTTTAAATCTTTCAAACCAATTTATTGTTAAATATATTTAAAT
Source organism: Leptoclinus maculatus (assembly GCA_032191485.1). Lineage (NCBI taxonomy): Eukaryota > Metazoa > Chordata > Actinopteri > Perciformes > Stichaeidae > Leptoclinus > Leptoclinus maculatus. The sequence continues at coordinate 19,771,460 of JAVDOI010000002.1, forward strand.
ATGTGGTTTAAACTTCAAACACGTCTTCCAATATATTGGGCGGTTGAGGTTTAAAGGGACAGTGTGTTTTATGGGGATTAATTGGCAGAAATGGAATATAATATTCATAACTACGTTTTAATTAATGTATAATCGTCTTCCACAGGTCCGCCATCTTGCACCGCCACGTTTCTAGAACGGACAAACTGAACACTGGCTCTTGAGAGAGCCTTTTGCGTTTTTACGTTACCTGAAGGTAGGGATCCGTACCAAATGGTATTAAACAGGTCTAGGAGATTAGGAGAGTATTAATAAACTCTGACGTTACTGTTCTTTTTTATTATTCCTTTTTAATGTTTAGGTGTAATTCATTATCACACTGCAGCGCTCATCTCAGCTCTCTCTGTTGGGCTGAGCTCCTCCAACTAAACAGACACATAGACACTGTTCAACAAGCATGAACATGTAAACAAAAGTGAAACCTAATTTAATCAACTCTGTCAGCAGTCTCTCACCCGATTGGCCAAATGTTTATTTTTTTTATAAACAAGCTTAAACTAAAGCTGTCTGTGTGTAATCTGTTTATCATAGTCTGTTCTCGTAAACTTCTCAAAAAAAGGAGGTACTACAAAGAGCCTATACGCCGTCTGAAGACGAAATTTACGGCACACGGATGATGCGTACTCGTGGATACAGAAACTATAATTTTGGTTATTTTGTTTGTCTTCACTTAGGCAGGATTTTACTACCGCCTCATTTGTGTGGTACAATAAATTAAATTACCAAGATGTCGGATCACCAAAATGAATACTTTTCAGTAGCCCATTGAGTAGTTTATATGCTCAAATCTGAAGGGAAAGCATTGCTCTACTAGGACCTTCGTCAGCAAACAATGGCAACATTTACAAAAACAAGCAAATATCAGACAGCAGTCTTAACTCGACTTTGACCAAGGGTGGCCCCCGAGACACTCCAGCACAGACAAATACTCTCTGGTTCGGGCAGACCAAAAGGTCTGCAGCTAATCCTGTTAGCATTCAGGGTTAAGGAGGACTTAGCGGGTGTCAATACAGGGAGATAAAGACAGACAGAGATAAATAGAGACAGAGAGAGAGAGAGAGAGGAGGGTGTTCGAATAATCTTTGCCCCAAACAAATGTTTAATCCGACCAAAATATAGATCAAATAAGTAAAATAATGGCTCATTTGGGATAAGAATAATTTATGAAACATTACTAAAAATAATAAAAATGACTTGCATATCGGTAAAAGAACCACTTTTTCTTTTTGGAGTGAATGTCATTCACTCGACTCTAGAGGTATCTACTTATGAATTTTATGTTGTAGAACAAACTTTGTAAATCTCTTGACCTGGTGTTAACCATAGACCTTATTTCAGGCTACTAAAAGGGAACCTTGAAAAAAGTCTACCTCATTTACAGGTGTTAGGACTTACTCCTGCAGGACTCTATTTATAACATGTCCAACTATTTCTTTAAGAAAGTTAAGCTGCCATTTCGTTCTAACAGAGACAAGCTGTAAACTAGTGTACGGCCGCGTACCTGCACCTCCAGGGACTTGACTCGATGGCGGTGGTTCCTCAGCTCCTCCTGCAGCTCCGACATCGTCTCCCTCAGCTCCTCCAGCTGCTCCTTTCTGTTCTGGTTCTCGTGGAGCCAATACGAGATGTCGTCTGTGCAGCGGAACATATCCGGGCAGCGTTGCTGCGACGTTCCCACCGGCACTGGAGGCAGCGTGGCCACCAGCCGGCACTGGCCGCTAGACGTCAGCTGGCTGCTGTACTCGCCGCACTGTGCCGATGAACTGCCAATAGTCCGGTTGAAGGTTGGGTTGGTTCTGTCGTTAACACCGGTGTCGCTGCTGCGTATGAATGGTGGGGAGTTTGCCGACAGGTCGGAGTGTGTTTCCAGGAGCGAGGGAAGAGGATGCCAGTCAGCGTCCTCATAGTTGTCTTTGTTTGTGTCCCAGTTTGTGTCATAGTCTGTGTCTGGTACATCCATGCTTGTTTGGATGTTCATGTCCAGTACATCCCCGTTATTTTCTGTGAGGGTATTGGGGTGTACGTCCTCATCGTGTCCAACATCTGGGCGTTCATCGGAGGCCGCAAAGTCACCGGTGACATGGTGACACCGGCGGGCCAGTAAGACAAAGGTTAGTAGAATGGATCGCCACGTCATCCAGAACATCCAGTAACTCACCCTCACTGATTGTTGCTGATTTTTATCCATTGCAACTTCAAGTGAAGTCATCGGTTTCAATTAGCTGATCAACATCAAGGTCAGACGTCATAGCTACAAGTTGAGGTCCAGACTTCAACCAAAGTTACACTTGGTTTGTAGGACGGGGGAAAAACTGTTCAAAACAAAGATGACGTCCATGGATTTTATTGTCCATGAATTGTGACTTAAACACAATCCGGTTCTCCCTCTTCAAACTCTGTAACATCCCAGCCAGGTTTCTATGAAGGTGCTCAACCTGGTTCAGTGGCCCATAGACTAGTGCTTTAACATTCACTGGATCGGTAGAGGAAGAGATCTCTGAAAGTCTTGTTAACTTTTAGCTCAGGAAACATGGGTACAATCGATGAGAGGAGCAGTTTTCCATACATCATTATGATTTTACCAGCAAGCCTTGAAGTTCTTGAAGTGAGAAACCTCTTTGACATGAAAAGAGTAGTTTTAGACAGAGATGATGGTCCTTCTAAACCAGATCTAAACCAAACCCCAGATCCTGCTAAGGTCCCAGCCAGGTCAAAGGAAAAGTTCAGGGTCCTTTGTTTCAATGGTCATACGTTCACAGGTCCTATGTTTCTAGGGTCCTATGATCCCAGGGTCATATGGTTTACAGGGTCCTAAGTTCAGGGTCCTTTGTTTCAATGGTCATACGTTCACAGGGTCCTATGTTTCTAGGGTCCTATGATCCCAGGGTCATATGGTTTACAGGGTCCTAAGTTCAGGGTCCTTTGTTTCAATGGTCATACGTTCACAGGGTCCTATGTTTCTAGGGTCCTATGATCCCAGGGTCATATGGTTTACAGGGTCCTAAGTTCAGGGTCCTTTGTTTCAATGGTCATAAGTTCACAGGGTCCTATGTTTCTAGGGTCCTATGATCCCAGGGTCATATGGTTTACAGGGTCCTAAAGTCACGGGGTCCTATGTTTCCAGGGTCCTATATTCCCAGGATCCTATGTTCTCAGGGTCCTGTTTCTAGGATCCTAAGTTCCCATGAAAAAACAGATGCAAGAAACTAAAAGTTCATGGAAACCCAGGACCATTAAAACAATCCCTGTTGGTGCATGCAAGGATGCTCCGACATCTGAGATTCAAGAGTCAGCTGATGCACAGAAACCTTAAAGAAATAACCAAATTTAGATACTATGAATCCCTATTCCTGCCATTGGACGTAGAAAACATTGTCATTGAATCTAATGTCTACGTAGTGTCTACGTCCTATGCGCTTGCTTCCTTGTCCTTAAATGCAACTTCAAGAAAGTTTTCAGAACAGTCCCTGCTTTCAACTGTATCACCACACGATGGCATTGCAACTTTGACAACAAAACTAAAGGTGAATACATGTTAACTGTGAGTGTCTAAAGCACTGGAAACAGAGCCAGTGAGCTAAAACTTAAAAAAAACAATCCTTTGCTTTGCATGCATTTTACATTTAATGTAAATTACACTCCTACCTGTTGCCCTGTACGTCCCAGCATTGCAACTCATCTCAATGGAAAAGCATCAGGACAGCCAGGAGACTATTTGTGTGTGTGTGTGTGTGTGTGTGTGTGTGTGTGTGTGTGTGTGTGTGTGTGTGTGTGTGTGTGTGTGTGTGTGTGTGTGTGTGTATGTGTGTATGTGTGCACCGGGTATGACATCTTATCCTGATAATCCTCTAATGGGATTGGCAGCAATTGGCCTTGAAGGTAATAGATTACATTTAATGGGTTCAAAGTAATGTGACAACAAGTTACAGCAACTGAAAACTGATCACAGATCTGATCTGTTCATTTCAATCACAGTTGCAATAATATAAGTTCTCATTGTTGACTAAAACAGCATACAAATGAACAAATTAAACATTCCCTCATATACACATTTTAGTAGAAACTGTATTGTATATGATTTTTTTATGTTTATATAATGCTTATACATGTTTAATAGGAGAGGAGCCTCACAGTAACTTGCTGTAGGCTTAGAATCAGCCCTAATCCTCGACAATGTTAATTACATCCCATGATACTAAACGTTAAACACAACAAACCACATACTGGTGATATTGGACACAAGTTTCCAATATAATCACAAAATATATATATGGACTCAAAATCCAAAAGTACTTTGAAGTTACAGAAGTAGGACTTCGTAAACTGAAACAAACGGTGATTCTGTGAATATTTATTGCAGGTAGTTGAACTTAACATGCAATATTCTTTTATTTCTATTCAGTGTAGACAAAAGGACAGAAAGACGGACTGAATTTAATTGCAGGAGTCGGTGAGTAAAGTGCCTCCGCTTCTGATACTGTGTCGATAATGTCATCGGTTGGCTCTTCTGCCCGTGTCATCGTGCCATTACCTCTTCATGTTTTTCCTGAGCATCCTGGAGAGTGTGTGTGTGTGTGTGTGTAATGGGCTGAATGGTGGTTCAAGGCTGTGGGAGTCCTCTAATGGGTTTATATTTACCTGCCTGCCTCCAGAAGATGCTCAGTTTGTTCCATTAGTAAAACAGAAAAAAACCCGCAGTGGAGTCTTTGTCTGAATCAGACTTGAGAACAAAACAACATAACTTGAGTTCTCAATAGAGAAACAGTTTGAACGGAAATGTATGTTTCGCAACAAACACAGCGAGGGAAATAAGATTGCTTAGCGGTAACTGGTCTTTGTATTTTTTTTACAGAATAACGTGTATAGCTTTGATATAGATATTAACAAAAGAGGGAGATTTCTTGGTGGATGTCGACAGTTTTTGGAGCTCCCAGACAAAAAGCCTCCAGATCAGAGGCAAATCAGTGTTGGTTCTTGTGTGAACTGTGCAAAGATGTGAATCATGAACAAAGGAAATGGTGCCTCAATCAACAGACTTAAAAAGGGGCTCAAGGACAGGAGGGTATAGGTTTTCTACAAAGCTTTATAATGTTTTATAGATCACTGAGATATGATTGATTTCAGTATTCTTTCTTCCTCCACTTGCTTCTATTTAATTGATCTTTGTGGGTTTGGTTCCACTTTACCCGGCCAATCACCAACGCAAAGTTGCCATGATTGTCGGAAAGTTGCAAAAGTGTTCGGAAACAGATCTTCCAAATCTGATGTTGGAAAGGTTCGTTTTTCAGACCATCTGCACTTCTGTTGACGGTGGTGGACGTAGAACCGAGAGAGGCTCCTGGTGCATGAAGGGTCTTAAAATTAGGCCACCGACGGATGATTCATCTTAAAGTGAGGAGTGGCTTTGGAGAAAGCTTTGTTTATACTCGCGAGTGGCACTGTGGCGTGAGCTACGATCACGCACAAAGGTGTTCATGCTCAATGCGAAGAGATTTACAGAGAGGCTCCTGGTGGATGTTGAATGTTAAAGTGAGGGTCCTAGTGGTCCTAAAGCCTTAAAGAGAGGCTCCTGGTGGATGTTGAACGTTAAAGTGAGGGTCCTAGTGGTCCTAAAGCCTTAAAGAGAGGCTCCTGGTGGATGTTGAACGTTAAAGTGAGGGTCCTAGTGGTCCTAAAGCCTTACAGAGAGGCTCCTGGAGGATGTTGAACGTTAAAGTGAGGGTCCTAGTGGTCCTAAAGCCTTACAGAGAGGCTCCTGGTGGATGTTGAATGTTAAAGTGAGGGTCCTAGTGGTCCTAAAGCCTTAAAGAGAGGCTCCTGGTGGATGTTGAACGTTAAAGTGAGGGTCCTAGTGGTCCTAAAGCCTTACAGAGAGGCTCCTGGAGGATGTTGAACGTTAAAGTGAGGGTCCTAGTGGTCCTAAAGCCTTACAGAGAGGCTCCTGGAGGATGTTGAACGTTAAAGTGAGGGTCCTAGTGGTCCTAAAGCCTTACAGAGAGGCTCCTGGAGGATGTTGAACGTTAAAGTGAGGGTCCTAGTGGTCCTAAAGCCTTACAGAGAGGCTCCTGGAGGACACAGAGCTTTAAGAAAATGAAGTTGATCCTCATCAACCTTTTCCCTGGTGGTCCGTTAAACAAGCCAATCCCCTTTCAGATTAATCATTAGTCACAGAGAGGGCTTAGAGAATGGAAAGATGCTGCAGCAGGTGTGTGTGTGTGTGTAACTGTAGACTCTGACCCCGCAGGTTTGAATCCCCTCTTCCAGCCCTGTGACACCATGTCGGCTTGGTGTTAATCTGCCCGATGCGTCGGCTGACATTTAACACGTTAGCAGGCGGAGGGAGACCTGCGCGGTGCGTCTCTGTCTTTTGTTGTGCCTCTACGTTTTTTCGTCCTGAAGTCTTCAGCTTTGGAGTTTGAAGGTTGATGCGTTTCCTCTGTGAAACCACCAAAACAACGTCATTATTAAAACAGACTCATCAGATAGAACTATTATGCATGTTAAAAGTTATTTTAGAAAGACAAGGGTGGTAACCCATAATACCATATTACTGAGTATGCCAAAAGAAGATGTAGTATGTCCCAATACAAGGTATGTTTAATGCAGTATTCCAAAGTTGGAGTGCAGCAGGGATGGCAGATTTTTGTCGGCCAACCAGGAAGTTAACATCACTGGTTCCCTCGACAAAACGCCGATGGGATTCTTCCATTGGATTTTGGATAATCTTCACAAATCAACACCACTTTCTTGATTTTTGAAGCGTAAATGGAGTCGGCAGAAGTAAAAAGCTTACGTTAGGCTATAAACTTACCACCACGGTCGTGAGTGAACACAACAAGGGTGTGAAGCAACCGCTTTTTTCAAGACACGTAAAAGCTTCAACATTTACGAGAGGGCTATTTACTGACGTATTCTATATATCGTAGAACAAAACGTTGACATCCCTTCTGCCTGTGTTAGCCACAGACCTTATTTCAGGCATCTAACCAAACACTTATTCAAAAAAACCCATTGAGTGCAAAAATGATGACTCATTTCTGGGTTTTGGGACTCGTTCCTGCAGCGCTGTATATCCGGATTTCCTGCTGCACGCTGTTCTCTACTACAATCCTAAACTACGTCACATCTACTGAGAGCAGAGGCAGACGACAGCTCATTGACAAAGGTCGCCGGATATGTGAGCGAGCAACGTTATCAGGTAGCCCAGCGCGTCAAACTACGACACGTGGTTAACGTTGTGAATCCAAACAAAAACACTAAAGGATAAAGGGTTCAGAGTTCAGGTACAAGTGCAGTTTCAGTTTCAGGTGGCTTTTTCTTAAGTCTCCGGCTTCCACTGGAAACCCAGTGTTTAACATCACAGCGTGTTAGCGTGCTAACATTTACTAATTACCACAGTACAGTTGTACAGCTGAGGCTTCTGGGAATGCAGTTTGAGGATCACCAAAGTCAGTGGGGTTCATCCTCTGGGGAACATGAATGTCTGTACAAACTCTCCCAGCAGTCTGTTTAATAAATGTTGAGATATTTCAATCACTAGAGCCACATTGTATTTAATATAACCGGAGGAATATAAGAATAAATCAGGTTTCTAACCAGAACTTTCCAACAATTTTCGTATTTCTTTACAATGAGCATTGCGGCCTCAGAGCTGTGTTTTCCTTGAAAGTTGAGTTTGAGTTGGGAAGTTTTCATTCACGATGATGATGATGATGATGGTGTGTGTGTGTGTGTGTGTGTGTGTGTGTGACGTGTGTGTGGGTGTGTGTGTGTGTGTGACGTGTGTGTGGGTGGAAGAGGGGGATGATGTTTCATTGATTGCAGCAGTGTGTGTTTACAACCATGAATGAGAAAAATGATTGGGAGATTTCAGGTAATGACGTCATCATTGTGTGTGTGTGTGTGTGTGTGTGTGTGTGTGTGTGTGTGTGTGTGTGTGTGTCCTTGGCTGACAGGATATAAAGTCGCCTGGTCAGTTGGAGGGACTGAAGTGGAGAACAACAGAACAACAGAAATCTCTGTCCAACGGCTGAACGAACTGAAAACAACAGAGAGAGAGAGAGAGAGAGAGAGAGAGAGAGAGAGAGAGAGAGAAAGAGAGACAGAGAGAGGTGAGTGTCTTCATTATCTGTCTGAATATTATGATCTTTTTCTTTATTCAAATTATATTAAAAAGCTGTTTTCTACATTTTTCTCGTAAAAAAACTTTTAAACTAAAAGCAGGACAGATGTAAAATAAAGCAAAACAAAAACATAATAATAATAATAATAATAATACTGATAATAATAATACTGATAATAATAATACTGATAATAATCAATATCACACCAAAACAGTGATTACAAAGTGCTTTATGAAAGGCAAACGTAATATAATATGATTTAATAATTAATTAAATTACATTTTTTTTAAATTAAAACAGTTTTCTTGGGTATGAAATTTTAATCTTGTCAAGCCAACGTAGCGTCATGTTTGAGCGTAGCAGTAAACATATGTTCATGATTACAAGAAAACAACAACAACAACTGAAATCCTCTCCAGGCTGATAGGAACCAGGGTTCTAGTTCATGTACTGTCATTTGTTCCCATTGTTGTATATTTTTTAATATACTAGTTTATTATTACTTGTTTTAAAGTGACTTTCTTTGTATTTTCTTTTTCAGTCAACTGTGTTTTTTTCTTTTTTTTAGGATTTCATTGTTTGATATTTCCTCCACACTGTTTCTTATTTTGAAACATATATATATATATGTATATATATATATATATGTATATATATAACTTTATTTAGTGTTTCTCTGTGCTGTAAATATGTTTTAGCTACAACTAACACAGTAAAAGATTGTGATTGTTAAAATGTTTTGTTCTCATGGATATTAATAGTAATTGTAATTTTTTTGTGTTCAATTTTAGATGATTAATTTATTTACATTTATAATATTTACTTTTAAAACAATTATCAGGGCTTTATAAATACAAATTAAAGCCAAACAAATTAAGTTGAATGGATGTGTCACAAATGAGAAGCTTTTATTTTGAAATTACTGCAGCTGATCACAGACAGATGAAAAGATAACAATGTATCGATGTATGCGTTGCAGAGAAATGTGTCTTGCGTGGCTATTGGTGGCTGTGGTGGTGGGCGTGGCCAGAGGAGACGCCAGTCAGTGCTGGGAACATCCGAGCTGTCAGGACGTCAACTCTGAGACGAGCATGATGGTAACACACACACACACACACACACACACACACACACACACACACACACACACACACACACACACACACACACACACACACACACACACACACACACACACACACACACACACACACACCTGACTAGGTTTAAAATTAGTAAATCCTTTCACACATCTGCACACATCCTCTCTGTCCTCTGTTGGTTACAAACATCTGCACACATCCTCTCTGTCCTCTGTTGGTTACAAACATCTGCACACATCCTCTCTGTCCTCTGTTGGTTACAAACATCTGCACACATCCTCTCTGTCTTCTGTTGGTTACAAACATCTGCACACATCCTCTCTGTCCTCTGTTGGTTACAAACATCTGCACACATCCTCTCTGTCTTCTGTTGGTTACAAACATCTGCACACATCCTCTCTGTCTTCTGTTGGTTACAAACATCTGCACACATCCTCTCTGTCCTCTGTTGGTTACAAACATCTGCACACATCCTCTCTGTCTTCTGTTGGTTACAAACATCTGCACACATCCTCTCTGTCCTCTGTTGGTTACAAACATCTGCACACATCCTCTCTGTCCTCTGTTGGTTACAAACATCTGCACACATCCTCTCTGTCTTCTGTTGGTTACAAACATCTGCACACATCCTCTCTGTCCTCTCCTCCTGCAGGAGTGCATCCAGCACTGTCGCTCCGACCTCACCGCCGAGGTGCCCATCATCCCGGGTGCAGCCCACCTCCAACCCCCTCCTCCTCCTGCTCCTCCATCAGACCCCGAGTCTCTGCCTCCCCTCTCTTTTGTATCTCCCTCCTCCTCCTTCTCCTTCCCCTCCTCTCCTCAAGCCAAACGCTCCTACTCCATGGAGCACTTCCGCTGGGGGAAGCCCGTTGGGCGCAAGCGCCGCCCGGTCAAAGTCTACGCCTCTAACGGCGTGGAGGAAGAGTCGGCCGAGCTGTTCCCAGGAGAGATGAGGAGGCGGGAGCTCGCCAGCAAGATGATGATGATAGAGGACGAGGAGAAGGCACAGGAGGTGGCAGAGGAGGAGGCGTCGGAGCAGGAGCAGCTCCCCGGTGACCTCCATGAGAAGAAAGACGGCACCTACAAGATGAAGCACTTCCGCTGGAGCGGCCCGCCGGCCAGCAAACGCTACGGAGGCTTCATGAAGAGCTGGGACGAGCGCAGCCAGAGGCCGCTGCTCACGCTCTTCAAAAACGTCATCAACAAAGATGGACAGCAGGAGGGAGAGCAGTGAGGGAGGGAGGAGGTGAGGGAGGAGGTGAGGGAGGAAAGAGAGGGAGGAGGAGATAGATAGAAGAGGAGCAGACAGATCCGGGCTGGGCGATATGGAGAAAAGAAAATCTAAATATCACGATCATTTTCCACCAAATATATACCTCGGTATCGAGACGATATTGTCGTCTAGATATTGATGAATAAGTGGGAAAAGTGCAAATAACGGAACAGCTGGAACAATCTGAGAAGTTTAGGAAATCACTTTTTAGCCTTTAAAACCGCACTTGTGCAATATTACGATATCCAAAATCTAAGACGATATCTACAGTCTCATTTCAGGATATAGATATAGGATCGATGTTGCCCAGCCCGACTCCAAACCCAATACAAGATACATTGTTTGTTATTCACCTATCTGCAGGCAACCCTGTCTCCTAGAGAATTACGTTTTTTGTTTTTATAATCGATTAATATGTAGATTATTGCTTTAACTAATTGTTTAGTTTATCAAGTATCAGACTATAGTAAAATGTCCAGTTTGATGTTGTCAAATGTCTTTTTTTTTTTGTCCAACAAACTGTCCGAAACATTGCAATGATATGCAGAGAGAACACATAAATATTCACAACTGAGACTTTCTTTTTGGTGAATCAAGGATTCAATTGTCAGAACAGATCGTAGATCGTAGTTTGAGTTAAATGTTAATGAAGTAAACGAGGCCTCTCTCACTGTTGAGTTCTCCTCCATGAAACAAAGACCGAGATGTTTCCCTCAAAGGCCTGGACACCGACCAGCTCATGAGTGAAGGTTCCTTTCATGAAAACACACGAACGGCTTTAATGATTTCACATGACCGATGTGTTTCTTTGCTCTGTGCTCTTCTCACTGGTTTCACGTGGATCGGGGCTCACTTTGAATTTAAAAAAGTTTTTGAGTGTTAAACTCTTAATAAATAAAACCTAAAGATGATTTAAAAAGTTGGATCAGGCTTTAGTAGGTACGGGTTTTATTGACACTAAAGTATCTGTGCGCTGTTAGGTCTGTTTTAAAGCGTCTTACTGTTCACTTGTAAATAATAATGTGCTGTAAAAACGTCATTTCTAAGAGACAGGGTTACAACAGGTTACAGCTGCTCCTCTATGGTGAGGTTCAGGAAACTAAATCTACCTGGTGAAGATTGAGAATTATTGTTGTTGTGATTAAACGTTTAGTGTTCACACATGAATGACAGTCAGTGACTTCACCCTCAGAGATATCCTGAAACTAGAGAGAGAGAGAAGAGAGAGAGAGAGAGAGAGAGAGATGAGAGGAAAAATGTGTTATATATTGATTCATGTAAATATATGTAAATGACATGAAAACATAAAGTTATTTGCAAGCAAAAGACACGAGGAATGTTTTTTTTACTATCTATCTATCTGTCTGTCTGTCTGTCTGTCTGTCTGTCCATCCGTCCATCTTTCCATCTAGTGTAGTACCATAACATTTCCACAAGAGAGCAGCACTGTACAGACACTACAGATGAGAACGTGGGAGACACCAATCAGTTTATCAGTTTAGATATCAGACTTCATTATTCAGATTTAATTTAAAATTGTCAGACTTTGTAATTACTTCAGATTCTTCACACTTGCTAAACACTTCACACACCGTGTTTCTACCAATGACACACTCTATTTGTGATATACATACAGTTTATCTGATTTTCTTGTTTTTTAATAATCACCTTTGTTAAAAAGATGATTAGACATTAGTGTAATGAAGCAAAAGCTTTAAGGAAACTGGATTCAAGGATGAATTTACTTCTATCATGTCTGGTTCACATTAACTTAATGTAGTGATTATCTTTTTGTTTTTTTAAATATGAAAATCTAATTTTACAATAACATACAAGATAACAATGAATTTGATGAAAAGTTCTTTATTGTTTAAAATCATCCTGAATTACAACAAAACTGTATCAATGAAACATGAACTGAGACAGTGAGTGAGTGAAAGAAAGAGATAAACAGACATAAAGAGTTACAGAGTACAGACTGAGAGCAGTATCAGAGTGAAACCAGCAGCAGAGTCCCAGTGACTCAGGTCAGGACTGGGAACACTGGTCTCTCCTCAGTGTCTCTGAGAGCGGAGTCTGGGAGCCCTGGGTGGCCTCACAGGTCACAGAGCCCACCTTCCTCCACTGGTCTGCAGGGAGCCTCAGGGTGCTGCTCCAGCTGTAGTGGCCGTCCTTCTCCAGCACCCCGGGGCTCCTGCTCTCCTCCCAGCTGCTGCTGCTGCTGCTGCTGCTGCCGTCCACCTTCCAGGACAGACTCCAGTCTGAGGGGAAGCCCTTGTTGGCCAGGCACATGAGCGTGGCCTTCTCCTGCTGCAGCTCCTCACTGGAGGGGGGCAGCACCGTCAGGGTGGGACGGACATCACCTAGGAGACACCAATCAGCTTAGAGGACGGGGACCACACAGCTGTCAATCAAACACCAGACACTTGGACACCTTTACTGTGAGAGAGTTGATTTTCTCCTTTAAGGAGTTTCTGTCAGATGTTCTTTCTGCTCCACCAGTCACTCACTCACACATTGTTTCACTTCCCTTTAAGAAGCCTCTCATGCATATCAGCACAGAGAGAATCATCATACAGAATGAGCTGAAATATATCAAACTACACTGGAGATAAAACATCAATATGTGGACAAATATTAAAGCTTCATCATTAAAAACCTTAACTAAACATTACTTTAAAATATTTAGTGGAAACATTTACAAGTACAGAAAATGAAGTGACTACAATCAAACGTTCTTCATGTGGATGTCAGTCATCATTAAAAACTGTTCACAGATTTAAACATTTTGAAACAATATTTGACAAAATGAAGAGGTTTTGCACATTTTCAAATATCTTCATCTTCACTCAGTTCAATTTTATTTGAATTATTCTGAATCTGAATTCGTTTTAAAACATTTTTAAATGAGTTTGAAATAACAAAAAACATTTAAACATTTGTAGAAGTTTAATCTTTTTTACATTTCCAGCTGTTTAAGTGTCAGTAGGAGAGGAATGAGTAAATACATGTTTAGTAAAGCTGCTCTGAGTTAGTCTCCATGATAAAGGAGGAGAAATAAACACATGAATCCTAAAAGTGTACCATTAAAACAAGATATATTCATCTGCCTCAAACATCCAAAAACTACATTTAAAACATGACTTTAGAATAATTAATTCAGTATTATTGTGCAGAAACTTACTTCCAACATCCAGTCTGGTTCCTCCACCGAACGTGTACCACAGTGATACAAAGTCATTGAGCCGCCGTACAAAAACCTCTCACTGTAGAGAGACACGGCTCTCTGACTTTGACACAAACAAACTCAACAAACACATTCACAGTTTACACAGTTTATGTAATAACTGTTAACATGTTTAAAACTGATTCAGAAATGATACATATGTATTTAACTATTTATTTTAGAAATGTTAAACATCTATGATCAATATTAACTTGACTTTCACCAAAATAAATTCATGGTTGATCAAGATATTCCTCAAGAAAAACTCTCCAACAAATCCTGCCAAATGTAAATAATGATCATAAACTCATGTTTATTTCATACTATGATAAATTAAAACCAATATTTAGTTTAAATTCGTCCCACAGTGATGTTGATGTGTGTGGTAGTGAATTAGGGAGATTTTACAAAACATTCCAGAAGAAAATGTTTCCATCAAACTCAAACCAAAGACTGTTATAAATGAGCACTGACACATTCCTGATCAATACTCTGATGACGTGATTGATCCATTGATAAACAGCATCATCACAGTAATCCAAGTCCCTGTTGGAGTCAGTCAGAGCATTTCCATAGAGAGCCACTTTGCATCAGCAGCACCATGCTCCAGTGCTCTGGGAGAGTTTATAGTCCTGAGAGTTGAACACTGGATGACTGACAGCTGTCCTTCATCACAACAGAAGACACAGAAATCCTCCTCATCAAAAACATGACTTTGATCTCCGTCCTCATCTGGACTCTCCTCTGCTGCTGCTTCACAGGTAAAGTCCAGAGAATCAAACTCCTCTCCTCTCTGAACATCCGTCCCTCTGAAATGAAGCCGACTAAACCGTGACGCTGCTTTATGTGTTTGTCTCTGTGTCCTCAGAGTCCAGAGGCCAGGTCACAGTGACTCAGTCTGGAGCAGTGAGCTCTGCTCTGGGAGGCTCCGTCTCCATCACATGTAGGACCAGTCAGGATGTTTATGGCAATAACTATTTAGCCTGGTACCAACAGAGAGATGGAGAAACTCCTAAACTACTCATTTACTATACTAGCACTCGACAATCAGGGATTCCAGGTCGTTTTACAGGCAGTGGATCAAAGTCTGACTTCACTCTGACCATCAGTGGAGTCCAGACTGAAGATGCAGCAGTTTACTACTGTCAGAGTTTTCACGTTATCAACAGTCAGTATGTGTTCACACAGTGAAAAAGCGTCGTACAAAAACCTCCCTCAGTCAGACTGAACAGAAACTGAACTGACTGCTGCAGCTGGAAGCTACTGAAGAGACTGATACACTTCACTGAAGACACACACACACACACACACACACACACACACACACACACACACACACACACACACACACACACACACACACACACACACACACACACACATGATGTACATTTTCATCAAGAGTATTGAGTATTTCACTGTTGTTGTTGTAACCACTAATGAACATTTATCACAAGAAGTTCAATGACAAAAAAAATCAAATTACTCTTTCCACCACAGCTTTTCATCATCAATTCATATCCTGTTATAGTCACATGTTCTAATCTGATTCATCAAAGAATCAAGAAAAGCCAACCTGAAAACATTAATATTTTCTTCCTATATCTGCATTTATATAGAACGTATGCAAAGACACGGACGGACATCACCTAGGAGACACCAATCAGCTTAGAGGACGGGGACCACACAGCTGTCAATCAAACACCAGACACTTGGACACCTTTACTGTGAGAGAGTTGATTTTCTCCTTTAAGGAGTTTCTGTCAGATGTTCTTTCTGCTCCACCAGTCACTCACTCACACATTGTTTCACTTCCCTTTAAGAAGCCTCTCATGCATATCAGCACAGAGAGAATCATCATACAGAATGAGCTGAAATATATCAAACTACACTGGAGATAAAACATCAATATGTGGACAAATATTAAAGCTTCATCATTAAAAACCTTAACTAAACATTACTTTAAAATGTTACGTGGATGTCAGTCATGATTGAAAACAAAAAAAGGATTTTTACATCATCAAATACCCATCTTTATCTTTTCTCTGTTCAATTTGATTTAAATCTGAATTAGTTTCAAACACAGTTTTTATTGCGGTCTAAAATGAAAAATGAATATTGTAAAACATTTGTAAAACAGGGTTAAAGTTTTATCTTGTTCAACATTTCAAGCTGTTTAAATAACAATATAACAACGTATTTGAGAATTGTTAAACATCAATGAGCAATAAAAGCTTGTCTTTCTGTTCTGAACATACATACCAAACATTAAACCACATCTGTTAAATGATGAGAAACAGTGAATAAGTCATGGTCTCAACAGGTGGTCACACTAACCAGTGAGGTTCCACAGTAGCGCCCTGAAGAACAACGGCAGCAGTCGGAGGGGGATCTGGTGGATGGATGGAAAACGGCAATGAAGGAGCTTGAAATGAAATCAATAAAGACTGAAACTCAATTCTAAATGCAACTGCTAACCAGTGACTGGTGATGGTGAGATGAAGCTTCATGACGCATTAAAGCTTCATGTGCTCACAAAACCTCCCGAATCTAATACAGAAGATCTCCACCATGTGGAGACACACATTTCAATTCAATTTGACCAACTTTGAGCGAAACAATAACATGCAGTTAGTGAAACTAACTCGGACTCGTGCTTCAGTGAGTATTTTAATGCCATTTTTTAAACTTATTTTGTTTTCAAATCCCAGTGTTGGTGGACGTTGCAGTTTTACTGGAGGTGTGCCGCGAGTTGTCTCTCGGTATGTATGGTTTCAGTAGATCTGAGGTGTGAAGTGAGGAACTGTAATCTGCTCCTTCACACCCAGGTGGCAGTGTGTGTGCATGTGCAGTATGTCTAATAATGGTTGAGAGAGAGCACCATGCATCGTCATATGTCCGTCCAGTGTCTTTTATGGGGTTAAGAACA
Source organism: Leptoclinus maculatus (assembly GCA_032191485.1). Classification (NCBI taxonomy): domain Eukaryota; kingdom Metazoa; phylum Chordata; class Actinopteri; order Perciformes; family Stichaeidae; genus Leptoclinus; species Leptoclinus maculatus. Next base: position 19,788,153 of record JAVDOI010000002.1, read on the forward strand.
TCGGTGTGTTTGCAGTAAATGCAGTAAACTTACTAGACAGTTCAAATAAATAAAATGCTCTTGAATTCGATCAGGAAGAAAGTCACATCATCTGTCTCTGTCTCATAGGAGGAACCAGGAAGTTGGATATTAACGGCAAATTTTAAAAACAATCTGCATCAAACACGTTCTCATCCCAACTCGTCACACACACCGACGTTTGGTCAAAAGCCTCGGTGCTACTTTGTGACTGTGATGCTCCGTTACCACTGTGGATTTTACACAAACCGATCGCAAAAAACACAGTGAAATTTAGGGAAAGCAGTGTTTTGTTGGTGGGAAAAAAGTCACAGACATTTAAGCAACTTGTAATCTAGCAACCTTCTTAAATGAACGACGTCATCAATTCCAGATCAACCGAATAACATCTTCTTAATCAAGACAATATTAAAATAGTGTCAGAGATAATTAAGATGAAGATAACTGTACTTGGGTTATCGACCTGGTGATTATGTCCAGAATGGAGCTACGGTATTTTCAGAAACCACAGCCGGTAAGGCCCTTGGATCTGGTTCAAAGAGTGTTAAACCACATTTTAATTCACGTTCACGTGTCGGCAACGCGCGCTGACCACTGTTTGACAAACACGGTCGTAAAAAAAAAATCAGTATGTAAATGAAGGAAAACACAAACAACGTAACATGAGTGCGGAAATCTGGAAACATTGATCTGCTCGTTGAAAGTGTGTTTGACTATTTGGTCTTTTTTACGACGTCGTCACTCCCGGAGCATTTTCTCCGATTTTTTTAATGCAGCTTTTGGCGCTCCGTGTTGACACCTTTGTTTGATTTCCTACAACTTGAAAAGCCTTTATTTTCATGTTACACTTTCATTATAATCATATTTACAAATGAATATCAGATGTGTTACAGAAATGTACAACAAGGAGAACATAGAAATCAAAGTGAAACACTGCGGGCTTCATGACATTCAACGTGACGCTGCTTCAGTACGGCTCACAGAAATACAATCAAACATAAAGAGCAGACTTTAAGATAAACAGTCTTAGTCACGTGTCAGTAATCTAGCGAGCAGGTACAGCTGTGTTTTATGGGCCGGTTGCTAAGGACTGCTGTCACTGTGCTGGTCGAACACACTTTACACCCCTTTGAGAGTCTCTGATGTGCATGTAAAACCGAAAAAAAGACATTATTTTAAAAAGGGACATTTTCAATTCACCTGCCCTTCAGTGTGACCCCCTGAGCCAAGTTATTACTGGCTTTCCTTTTAATAGTCTCACTTCCCCCTCTGCCTTCTTTCCTATTCCACCAGACTCACCACAGTTCCACTTTCCATCTGTGACCTCAATCACATGCAAACGAAACACAACGTTGAATCTGACATCAGTATATCGACATCCAGCCGGTCGGTCTCTCCACCGTGAAGTCAGGACATATTTACAAAAGTGACATTTTTCAAACGCACCCACAAAGAATTGACTGCAGTTTGAGGAGTAAATAATACTTAAAGTTATCTAAACTACAACAGAAAAGAGTCTCAGTACTTAAAGGTAATTAAATAGATGCATGTGTTTCCTAGTATATAAAGAAACGACTTGCAGTAATGCAGCCGAGAGCAGAACCTTCTTCTCTTGAACCAACTCAAACTAAAAGTAAACGTATTTTGTTAAATTTTTTTTTGCCACGTTAGTCACGTGACTCGCTGTCTTTCCAACATAAATTTCCAACGTAGGTTTACTTAGTTTTTAGGTTTAATTACTTGACGTAACTTCTTGGTTAAGCTTAGGAAAATATCGTCATTTGGGTTAAAATACTTTGTACGTTTGTAACATGAAATAACTACTTTTGTTTACGCAAATGGTGTTAGCAAAGTCCAGAAGTTACGTAGCAGAATTGAGGCACATAAGTCAATGTTGACTTGGTCTCACATGGGACATGGACAGCGGTCTCCTGGGTGAAAGTCCAGTTTTTGTTTTACAGAAGACAAACGTCAGTATGGACCTTTAATGCTCTAAAATGTGTTCTGGAAGAGAGACTCAAACTTCAATCTAATGTTGTCTGACTCCTTCCTGCCACAACAAAAGAAGTTTGTTTCGACCCGCCGCTGTCGTCCAGAGAGCGCTCCTTGGACTGAGTCGTCTGCCCGTCCACGTCGTCCGTCAGGGCCCTCCTGTACACCCCCGCCAGACTCTGCCTGAACCGCTCCCTCACGTCCAGCCCCATGCAGAAGTACAACAGCGGGTTCACGCAGCTGTTAAAGTAGGCGACGCCATTTGCCACAGGGTGCCAGATCTTCACCACCGTGTTCTTGCTGTCCACCATCTTTACCAGCAGGAGGCAGTGGTACGGCGCCCAGCACAGGAAGAAGGCGACGACCAATGATGCTAGTATGCGCAGGGGGCGGGACTTCCCCACCAGGCGGGTGCGTCGGATGCCAATTGCGGCCAGGATGTAACAGATGAGGATGACCATGAAAGGCAACATGAAGCCACACAGGAAGCGGATGGAGTAGAGGACCAGTTTGGTGTCGTTGTTGGACTCCTTCACCTCCAGGGAGCACTTGGTCAGGTTGTTCTTCTGGTAGACCTGGCGGTAGACTAAGTACGGCGCGCTGAAGACGGTTGCGGCGCTCCAGACGCAGACGGCCACCAACCTGGCGGCCCACAGGGTGCGTCGCCGCTTGGTGAAGACGGGCTGCCAGATGCAGAGCGCCCGGTCCAGACTGATCACAGCCAACAGGAAGACGGAGCAGAACATGTTGGCGTATTTGAAGAAGCCGTTGAACTTGCAGACGAAGACGCCGAAGGGCCAGCCGTCGAAGAAGAGCTTCTTAGTGAGGGAGAAGACTCGCGTGAAGCAGAAGATGAGGTCCGCTACCGCCAGATTCACCAACCACACGTTGGTGACCTTTGGCTGAGGAGGAAGAAGAGAAGAAGAGAACAAGGAAAGGGAACAAAGAGGGAAAGAGGAGAAATGTTCAGTATTTTGTTCTCGAACAATTATGCTTTGAGGGTATTTTGTCTAGGTTACGTTTGCTTTCGACGTTTCACAAATACATTTTAAATAAGTCCATAGAAGTTTGCATAAAAAAAACAATGTGATCTCACAGAAATGACCACGAGGTACAGTGGTACAGTAAATACGCAAACTTAGATTTTTCACATATTTATATATATTCACAATATCGCACTCCTAATTTTAAATATCACAGTTTTTAGTTCATCTTCTTCTAAAGAACTGAAATATATTCTAACTTCCTCCTTGTGTCACACATCAGTAAAACCATGCAGTATGCTTATAGCTGTAAGCACAAATAAATGAGTTTGTCACACCACTTAGAAATGTGTCATTAATCACCCAGCCACATTTTAACACTTAAACAAATCTGCAAGTAATAAAATTGGTTTTCAAAAACATTGAAACAGTATCCTCTGCTCTGGAAGCTGGGGGCGTTATTTACAGTCACAGTATGTATGACGTAATGGTAATGCTAACTTGAATGTTGATAAAAGTATTTATTCGGCTCTTGTTGACTTTCCTAATGCTGTCGGGCCAAACTGATACAAATTCTGATGGTAAAATGAATCATTTCCGAGCTCAATCTCAGATTTTACAAAGAGCTTCAGGGTAACATGTTGTTTTTTTTCCTATTTCTAACTCATCACACACTGTGAACCCACCTTGAGCTTGAATCCAGCCACCCAGATCACCATGGAGTTCCCCGTGATGCCGAGCACGACGGTCAGACTGTAGAGGACGATGGACACGTTGTCCAAGATGGCGTCGACGTCCACCGTTGTCGCCTGGTCGTTCTTGGAAGGCTTGAGGACGGGAAGGGAGGCGTTGAGAGACATTGCTTGGCTGGAAAACAGGAAATCAAAATGTTACTGATCATATAACTCCTGTTTCTAACAGACAACGAGGAAGAAAATGCAAGAAGACGACCTGAGATATGAGGGTCAGAGTGGATAAGGAAGGAGCCATTGGCCATCACCATCTTGGTTTTGTGCAACCAGAAGTGACACAAGAGGGCGGAGCTAAGTACAACCGAACACTGAATAAGAGATCTTTACCAAAATGTTACAATTAACTTTCATCAACTGAAAACACACTGAAAGGTTTAAAGACGAAAACACCGACAACTCCAAGATTGAACAACGCGGCGGTGAAGACCTGTCAATCACAAGGTAGTCAGGCTTACATTGGGGAAAATATGTATTTAATGAATTGAAGACATTGGAGAAGTGCGTTTGAATACTTCTCTCCATGTAAACATCAAATAGCTTCAAAAAGAGTTGGAACAAGCTGACTCAGAACATTCTGTTTAATTATTACGTGATGATTTTTACAACTTTGAAGCTACTTGAAGCCACGATTACACACGATAGTTTTATTAAAGAAGACACAGAATAAAGTAAAATCTACCACACAATGTGGCGTTTCCTTCCTGTTTTCTCTCGTCACGCAGCACAACGAGGACGTTGGTCGACCAAAGATGATCTAAAGAGTTCTTGAACGCAGCATGGGTTCGGGTTACTTCCTGTTTTACTTTCATGATGAAAACACTCAAGAAGTTTCGCTGTATCACGATGGTCAAGAAACGCATCTTTTTGATTAAGGAGTGAAGTTTTCCAATCACAAATGATGCTCTGAAAATAGACGTTAATAGACAGCACAGTGCGAATGAACATGAGTTTGTGAATAAACCGTGTGCGTGCGTGACGAGTCAGATATAACCAGCTGAGTCATTGTTTTTCCATGTCTGAGAACGTACTGAAGTGTGTGTGTGTGTGTGTGTGTGTGTGTGTCCACACTGTTTTGCCTTCACCTATAATTTAATGTTCCATTTTACTTTTACAGATCAACCTTCTGCATACTTGTTGATCAGCATCTTAACAAGGTTGGCTATTTAAAAACCAAACAAACTCCACAACAGCTTAATAACGTATCTCTGTAACATCTCAGATCTCACATTTGCATTCTTATTAAAAAGATAAATATCAGTTCCGTCTGTGTGGGTGCAATAGACGCACCTTTATCTTTAGCAGCAGCGACAGTGATGCTGCTGTGAGACTTTAAAATATATATACAGTATATATTTATATATATAAATAAATGTGGAGCATGTAAATGGGACTTCATATTGATCATTTTGATGAAATAGATTTACAATCTGTCTGAGTTTGAAAAAATATGTGACACAGTCGGACACTAAGAATAAAGTCACATGTGTTTTAAACCTTAACACTTTCCTTTCACATGTTGCACACATGAAATGTGGTTAACCAGCGGCAAAGAAAACACACGCAACCATGAGCTCGACTTCTCAAAACGTGATGTGAAGAGAAACTCTGTCATAGTGGATGTCATAATCAACACTTACAGAAAGTCTGAGTGATAATTTGTATTTTTATGTAAGCAGCAGCTGCAGCTCAGAATAATGAATGCAGTGCAGGCTGGTCTCATCAAGCATTTGTAGCTCAAACTACAAAAAAATATATATATTCCAAGAAATAATGTATCTTTTAATCCATGTAATCATGAACAACAAAGTATAACAGATACAACATGGCGGGTAGAGGTGGATGGGTCCGACAAACAGAGATCTATCAGCCAGGAGACGGCTGTTCCTTCCTCGTGTGAAAAAGAGAAGTCAACGTTGCATTTGTCACGTAACTTGCGTAAAGTAGTTACGATACCTCCGTGGTTATTTTAACCACAACGACGACCTTTTCCTAAACCTAACTAAGTATTTCACCATCTTTTCCTAACTAAGTATTCATTTACGTAAAGCTAAGCTGTTCCCTGTGAAGACGGACGTTCATTTTAGAAAGTCCGTCTGCATTTAACGAGCAGAAAGTTAAACGTGTTTCTGGCTTTTGTGGGAAAACGCCCGAAAAATGCTTTTCATCAAATACCATACGAACCGTTATAAGAGGAAACATTCTAAAGTCACACCTGTGCTTTTGCTTCAATGAAAGCTCCAAGATGTCTGCAGAGCGAAAGGCTGTGAAAAAGTCATTTAATAAAAAAGTGATGAAACAGTGATGAACAGTTGGAACTTTGGTAAGTTGTTAGAGTCAAAAACCTAATAGTCTAATTATAATATGTGTGCTCACAAAGTCTGGTGTCCTCACGTGAACTTTATGGCCTGCGTCCTTTGTTGAGTGTGTGTGTGAACTTACTCTGACATTAGGTTCTACAGTGTCTGGGAAAGAAAGCTTTCTCAGTCTGTAAATGATAATAAGGAAGATAGACACAGAGTTGTTTTGAGAAAGTGACCTTTGTGCCAGAACAGATGCTCAAGCGAAGTTCTCTTCCCAGACTAAAATGGAGTGGACGCCATTTTGTGTGTGTGTGTGTCACCTTTTGTGACGAAGACCTCATTGTAAGCCAATCCTGTACCAGCCCATTGCATGTTGTTTACTCAGTATGAATATCAGAAGCTCAGAGTCAGAACTCCGAGCGGCCTTGATGTACATATCCTGATGTGAATCAACTCTGTCTCCTTCTTGCAAGAATAAATGTCCTGTGATTAATGATTTTCCATTGGTCTCGAGTGAATTTTTCTAACACAAGTAAGATAATAAAAATGTCTAAATTAAGAATGGAACTCCACAGCTCTGTGTTTACGTATCACTTCCTGTCAACCAGAGGACGATTCCCATGAAGAAGTGCCACACACGGGATTTCATCCCAGCAGATGTGCATGTTTGAATGAAACGGATAAAAGGACATAGATTGAGTCACTGTTGTTGTAGATTTTTGGCAAAGACCAACGGCAGATGTTTAAAAGAAATGACAGAAACAGTCGGAACCCCCAGAGACAAACTGTGAGTTTCTGTGAACATCACAGCTCTGGAAGCACAACTAAATACCACAGAAGAAAAACATTCACGAGCCCACTGCCTCTCACCAAACTGCAGTTCACCACAAACACCGTTTCAATTCCCACTCTCCGATTCAAACGACCACAAAGCTCCAACCGCTGTGTGAGCTACATGAGTAACTGATCTGATTAAACATTACAATAACTCTCACTGTTAGTCTGCAAGGCCATTATGCAAACGTTCTCCAATGGGCGGTCAAATGTATCGCAAGTAACGTTTTGAGGAATTTTGCTAATTCAAAATTGAAATAGAAAGAAATATGATCGCGTCCAGACTCACACATCAGAGCAGGAAACAGTCTTTGTTGTGGTGGAAAGAAGGAACGAGCTGAACTCAATAAAGATTTCCTGTTCTGAACCATTTTAAGCTTTTCTTCACAGCGACAACAAGCCACAGATGTTTGCTCTGAGCTGCTTTCAGCTTCGGCAAAAAGATAACCTTCAACTACACACACACACACACACACACACACACACACACACACACACACACACACACACACACACACACACACACACACACACACACACACACACACACACACACACACACACACACACACACACACACACACACACACACTCACACACACACACACACACACACACACACACACACACACTCACACACACTCACACACACACACACACACACACACACACACACACACACACACACACACACACACACACACACACACAGTACTGCTTTATGAACTATATCAGTGATCAGGCGTGTAAGTTAAAACTGGTTGAAAAGTAGATGTTTTAAAGAGGTCAAGGATAAATATAACTGTTGTTTTTTCTCATTTCAATGACTTTTCTTTATTGTTAATCAACTTCATGTCGTCTAAATGCTGTTGAACAACTTGATGTCTTTTGATACTGACCTGATCAACCTGAGGGTCGGGACCCCCTAAAGGGCCCACAAGATAAATGTGGTGATAAATAATAAAGGACAGAAGAAAGAAATATGCGGTCAAAGTTTTCAGGCCACTGAAAACTACTAAAATAAAACAATTTAAGAAGGAAACAACTTCTTAAAGACATTTTCTAAAAAAGTAAAACACAACATTTAAACGTAATATTACAGATACTTTGACAGTTTGTCAATATTTTTCTTTTCCAGCATCTACCTGAGCCAGAAGTGGACGTAGTCACTGTGACCACACCCGTTGTTTTGTGGACTACGGTGTTGAAGCCTTTGAGTTCAGCATTTTGTTCGTCTCCATCTTGGTTTGTGGCATTTTGCAACCAGAAGTGACAAAGTGATGAAGAAGAGTGAATACATGTTTAGATGACCATAAATGTGTTCGCTTCACATTTTAGATCCAGATGTTTGCCTCCTGATCATGAAAATGACCTTTATAATGAAATGATAAACGTTTAAAAGAATAATTGATTCATTATTTTACACGTTGTGCATTCATTGTCCCTCATAAGTGTAAAGGGAGTGGACTCCTGCTGCACACTTCCATCACAAACACACAGTCAGCTGCAGATACTAGTCAAAATGTAACTGCACCGCTCTTCTCCTGTGTGTTTACTATCTCCGGGCTACACCACCATTATCAGTCAAAAGTCAACAATGTTAGATCTCCGACATACAGGGTCTGAAAAGTAGATTGACCTCCGATTGTGCAAACCATGAATCTCCCTCAGATTATGTTTGAATATCAGTTTTCACGAGTAAAGTATAGAAAACTCTTTGAAATCAGAAAAGCAGTTTGAGGAAACCTCCTGACTTCTTACCTGCAGACGTTGAACTGATATCACAGCGATGAGGTCTTCGGTCTCAGTGGTCAGAGACAGAAGCGGAGACGCATCTTCATGAGCTGCATGTGTGTGTGTGTGTGTGTGTGTGTGTGTGTGTTCATGCACAGTGAAGTTCCTCTGTATCACTGTTACTTCAAGTGGTTTTATTGCCAAAAACTGGACATGTGTTTGTGTGTGTTAACCCTCTCTCTCTCTCTCTTACACATACACTTCACTGTGCATGAACACACACACACACACACACACACACACACACACACACACACACACGCACACACACGTAGCCTTCCTCTTTCTCTCTCTCTGGTTTTATGTCATGTGTCTGACTGCATCTTCCTGTCTGAATGCTTCTCGTTTCCTTCACACAGTCACACTCACTTTGTCCACTTGTATTTAAGACACACACACACACACACACACACACACACACACACACACACACACACACACACACACACACACACACACACACATAAACAGACAGAGTGGATGACCGTCTTGTGTTAATCCGACAGAGACTGAGAGCCAATCAGGTTCCTCTAAGCCGGCCGATGACCTCGTGTTATTACAAAAAATAACTTGAGATAATCTTTATTATCCCACAAAGGAAACCAAACGATCCATCGTGGTGAATGTTGGACTTTGAATTATACAAACATAGTTGTTCTCACTGTTTTAAAGGGATTTACCAATGTCCTCTAAAACTAATAAAAGTAAAGATTAAGATGCTAGTAAGAGTGTGTGTGTGTTAGTGCTGAACAAAGGAATGCATTATGTCATTGACAACCCTCATAAGTATTTAATGCAGACGTTCGGTTGAAGTTGTGCTCATACAAATATAGATTCCCAGCATTCAATACACCAGCGTGCACACATATAATTCACCCGCTCGTGCTGCCATCTAGTGGCAGAGAGCGGAGTTGCTTCTTTGTGATTCCCCAGATTTTGAAGCCTTGCTCTATATTTTGTAGTAAAGAAAGTTCTGCTCTATTTTGGGTTTATTTAAATTTCAGGGATCAGCTATGAAAAGCACAGTTCACGCACCTTCAGTATCTCGTCCTGTAGAGAGTTTATGTCTCGATGGAGGTGAATGGAATTCAGCTTTTGCTCAATTTTGCTGCATATATACTTATATATATAGACTTTACAATTATTATAAAGTCTCTCTCTCTCTATATATATATATATATATATACATATATATATATCTCTCAAAAGCTGAGGTTAAATAAAAACGTGTCTGTCCAGATGCCTCTAAGGGTGAGTTAGAACATGTTTTTGTGATTTGGGTGAACCAATGCTTTAAAACCTACTTCCATCCCTGCATTGTGCTGTTTGATCGACACATTAACTCAACGTGATTTCTCCAACACACACACACACACAGTCATGATTTCACCACACACACAATAATGTTCCTAACTTCCTTTTTTTTTTTTTAAATATTCATTCCTCTTTCGCTGCACAAACACAATCGCATTGATTTGGATGAACTGCTCATCTTCAATCGACAGGTAACAATATCTGAATGTGTGTGTTCAGGCTTTAACTCGACTTTAATGTCTGTTGATTCATTTAAAATATTGTGTTTGAAAAACAATTTAAATGTTTCTTTCTGGAAATTAGTGGGAATTAATCTGTATGACTCATTTCTCATTTATTGAAGTTTGCATTTGCTGTCAAATTGATTTGTTTTTATTTTAAGTTACATACAATAACAAAAATATCTACAAAATGTCACATATTTTATTTGCATTTATCTTTTAACTGTCAGAGTGAATTATTTATTGTTGTTGTTTTTTAACATCATAGCAGATTTTTTCTTTAGTTCATATACATTTTGTATTTTTGTTTCTCTTCTCTTCTTCTTTTTGTTTAAATGTTGAATGTTTGATTCATGTTTGATGATCCAGAGATGGGTGTCGGTCCGGCGGTTGTTACTTTGCTCATCGCGCTGATGCAAGGTCAGTAGTTCCCTGTTTGCTCATGTAACGGGTATTTCAAAAGGTGGAAGTATAGTTTGTTAATAGTCAAATTAAAAGCCGTACCATCTTAAATCTGCATTTTAAAAGGCGTACATTTTGCCCCTTCCAGGTGTCTTTTGTAGAACCTGGGATGTGACGCTGCCCCAAAGAATCGTGGGCATCAGCGACTCTTGCGTCACAGTCCCGTGTCGTTTCGATGTCCCCACAAATGAGGAAGCAAACATCGTGAACTGCTCGGACGGTGGCGTTTGGAGGAAAGAAAGACTGGATGGTCCTTTCATCTTCTCTGCACGCAAACCTTACACCAACCCTTTACATGTAGGTCGCTCATGAAATCTCTGAAACAACACTTGAGCAACTTGACTAAACCGCCATGTGTAGCAATTCAAAATGAGGTACTTTGGTGACGCACAGTGGAGAAATGATTGAAGTCTTACTTTATAACAGCTAAGTTGTCAACTTGTTTGTTTTCGGGTAAAAGAAACAAGATATCACATTTTAGTTACTGAGCTTTAGAGGCGCTAGCTGTTCCCCCCTGCTTCCAGTCTTTATGCTAAGCTAAGCTAACCCTGATCCGTACTTCAGGTCCGACCTATAAAGTGGTATCAATCTTCTCCTCTAACTCTGGGTGACAAAAATGTTGACCTATTCCTTTAAAGTGTGTACAAGTGTATGAAGCATCCAGATAGACATTGTGTAAGATTAGCTGAGTGTTACAAGCTGTCAACTGTTTGACAAAAGACAGGAAATGAGCGTGTGATCCGTCTCATCCTCGTCTTTTTAAATTGAGCCCGACACACCTGGTGTCTTTGGAAACTCCTGATCCTCACAAGAACTTAAGATTAAGTTTCGTGCTTTTTAGGGACAAATAGTCGGCGACTTGACGAAGAAGAACTGCACCACAACGTTCCACAGCTTCCCGAAGAACGACAGCAACATTTACTTCTTCAGGCTCGACTGTTTAAACAACATCAAGTTCACTTTCCAAAAGGCGGTCACGATTAACATCCGAGCAGGTACGAACGGATGAAGAGATGTTCCGCTGGTCCCTCTGTCTCAAATTACAGTGCACAGATAATTGAACATAAGTTATTGACCATACATGTAAAAGAGCTAAAGAAGAATAATTAAACTGGTCTTGCTTCCATCAGCTGGCTAGAAACATGAATCCAAATAGCTGCTAATGCTGCTCCGTGTCTCTAACTGAGTCTTTGTCATGCCTGGTAATTGACATCTGATTCCTCCTCGACAGAGCTGCCTCCCCCCCAGCTCACCTCTGTGAGTCAGGTGTCGGAGGGCGACCAGGTGAGGCTGCGGTGTTCGGTCCCGGTGCCCTGCTCCATCCTGCCCCCCTCCATCACCTGGCTCCCCCGGGACAAATCCAGGCAGGAGCAGACACAAATGCAGCAGGTGATAGATCGCTCACTCACTCACTCATTCATTCATTCGTTCACAGAGGTGGACTCAGTGGGCAGTACACCACATACTCAAGTATTGACACAACAGGTGAATATGGTCAAATGTAATTTGATTAAACAAACTTGTTTCTACAGTTTCTACATTTTTAATTATCATGCCTTTTCTATTGATTCAAATTATTATGATTCAAAAAGGACATACACAGTTTTTCTTAATTTCATTCACATTTCAGTGATTTGGTGCTTTCCTCTCTTTTGCAAGAGCAGAGTTTGGATGGACTGATGACGATGACGTCCACAGTGACCTTCAACGCCTCAGCCGCCCATCACAACCAGAGCGTCTCCTGCTCTGTCTCCTACCCGCTGACTAAAGGGGGCAGCAGCCCGCCGTCTGCATCGGCTCAGACACTCAGCGTCCTGTGTGAGACACTCAGTGTTTGTCTGCAGTAACATGAGCCAAAGTGTGAATGATACAAAATAATAATAATAACATAATGAGTGATTTAGTAAAGATGCTGCTGATCCACGGGAGGAATTATAAATGTTACAACAAGACAAAATGCAAACAAATAAATGTAAACTCAAAAAGCTTCCAGTACCAGAGGCCCAAAGGAACCAAAGTGTGTGGTGGAAAGCAATTAAGTACATTTACTTAAGTATTGTACTTCAGCACAATTTGGAGTTACTTGTACTTTACTAGAGTAGTTTTACTCAAGAACATTGTATTATTCAGAGGAAAACACGTTCTAGTTTCTACATTTATTTGGCACACATAGTAAATTATTACTTTTAGGAATACAATTTTACAGAAAAGCGAATGAAGAGTGAAGCTACCTACTAACTACTAACCAGTGGACTAAGTTACCTACTAACTACTAACCAGTGGACTAAGCTAACTACTAACTACTAACCAGTGGACTAAGCTAACTACTAACTACTAACCAGTGGACTAAGCTACATACTAACCAGTGGACTAAGCTAACTACTAACCAGTGGACTAAACTACATACTAACCAGTGGACTAAGCTAACTACTAACCAGTGGACTAAGTTACCTACTAACCAGTGGACTAAGCTAACTACTAACCAGTGGACTAAGCTAACTACTAACCAGTGGACTAAGCTAACTACTAACCAGTGGACTAAGCTACCTACTAACTACTAACCAGTGGACTAAGCTAACTACTAACCAGTGGACTAAGCTAACTACTAACCAGTAGACTAAGCTAACTACTAACTACTAACCAGTGGACTAAACTACCTACTAACTACTAACCAGTGGACTAAGCTACATACTAACCAGTGGACTAAGCTAACTACTAACCAGTGGACTAAGCTAACTACTAACCAGTGGACTAAGCTACCTACTAACCAGTGGACTAAGCTAACTACTAACCAGTGGACTAAGCTACCTACTAACCAGTGGACTAAGCTACCTACTAACTACTAACCAGTGGACTAAGCTACCTACTAACTACTAACCAGTGGACTAAGCTACCTACTAACTACTAACCAGTGGACTAAACTACCTACTAACTACTAACCAGTGGACTAAACTACCTACTAACTACTAACCAGTGAACTAAGCTACCTACTAACTACTAACCAGTGGACTAAGCTACCTACTAACTACTAACCAGTGGACTAAGCTACCTACTAACTACTAACCAGTGGACTAAACTACCTACTAACTACTAACCAGTGGACTAAGCTAACTACTAACCAGTGGACTAAGCTACATACTAACCAGTGGACTAAGCTACCTACTAACTACTAACCAGTGGACTAAGCTACCTACTAACTACTAACCAGTGGACTAAACTACCTACTAACTACTAACCAGTGGACTAAGCTAACTACTAACCAGTGGACTAAGCTACATACTAACCAGTGGACTAAGCTAACTACTAACTACTAACCAGTGGACTAAGCTAACTACTAACCAGTGGACTAAGCTACATACTAACCAGTGGACTAAGCTACCTACTAACTACTAACCAGTGGACTAAGCTACCTACTAACTACTAACCAGTGGACTAAGCTACCTACTAACTACTAACCAGTGGACTAAACTACCTACTAACTACTAACCAGTGGACTAAACTACCTACTAACTACTAACCAGTGAACTAAGCTACCTACTAACTACTAACCAGTGGACTAAGCTACCTACTAACTACTAACCAGTGGACTAAGCTACCTACTAACTACTAACCAGTGGACTAAGCTACCTACTAACTACTAACCAGTGGACTAAACTACCTACTAACTACTAACCAGTGGACTAAGCTAACTACTAACCAGTGGACTAAGCTACATACTAACCAGTGGACTAAGCTACCTACTAACTACTAACCAGTGGACTAAGCTACCTACTAACTACTAACCAGTGGACTAAACTACCTACTAACTACTAACCAGTGGACTAAGCTAACTACTAACCAGTGGACTAAGCTACATACTAACCAGTGGACTAAGCTAACTACTAACTACTAACCAGTGGACTAAGCTAACTACTAACCAGTGGACTAAGCTACATACTAACCAGTGGACTAAGCTACCTACTAACTACTAACCAGTGGACTAAGCTACCTACTAACTACTAACCAGTGGACTAAGCTACCTACTAACTACTAACCAGTGGACTAAGCTACCTACTAACTACTAACCAGTGGACTAAACTACCTGACTGTAATAAAGAACATAAACTACAACCACCCTGACAGCTACAACAGTAAAATGCTACTTACACATCGATGCAGAACAATGATGTAAAATGTAAAATGATTATTATTTTTCCTTGAACTATGTTAGATCAGACTCATAAGGAGTACGGAGAACTTTTAATTAAGTTAAAGTAGTAAAAGTCCTGCGTTCAAAATGTAGTATTAGTATAAAATAAATAACTTGAAGTACAAAGAGTAAAAACAGTTATTCTGCACAATGGTCCATTTCAGAATAATATATATCATATTATTGTATCATAATC
>JAVDOI010000002.1:19808207-19973207 GCA_032191485.1 Leptoclinus maculatus
TCTCTTGCGTGCAGCATTCATGAATAATAAACAATCTTGGTCTAAGTGAGAGTATGGCAAAAATAAATACTGTGAATGTGCTTCATGCACGATATGTTAGGTTTTCCTAATAAGAAAGGGTCACGTGCAGAAAACATTATTCAGAAAAAAGGGTCACAATGTTTACATTTTTCTTTACATAACAATAAATAAAATGCAACAATTACTGAAGATGTTTTGGATGCCGAGTCTTTTCTTGACACGCATGCAAAAAACAAATGTTAATTTGAGCGTGGGCATTCATTCATGACATTTGGGAACAGTTTACTGAACCTAAAGGTCAATTTGACTATTCGTACCTCTACAACTGTGCGTCATGATTGTGGTACGACGTCACAGTTTTCTTTTCTTTTGGAAGCGACTCTTTCACCAGTACTGCAAATCATCCACGGTGTCTGATATCACTCCCACATCCTAAAATACGGACAATATAAAGAGTCATAGTCGACATTTATGTTTAATTTTAAATATGTTTCATTTGTGTCTGCATCTGGGTTGTTGATATCAAATCAGTTTTGATTTCCAAATAAGTTTTAATATGTTTATCCTCACGAATATGAATTTTGTGTCATCAACTGGATCAATAAG
This sequence comes from Leptoclinus maculatus, assembly GCA_032191485.1. Classification (NCBI taxonomy): domain Eukaryota; kingdom Metazoa; phylum Chordata; class Actinopteri; order Perciformes; family Stichaeidae; genus Leptoclinus; species Leptoclinus maculatus. The sequence continues at coordinate 19,808,835 of JAVDOI010000002.1, forward strand.
TTCTCTTTCTTTATTAATTTCCTCAGCAGATTGAGCTGAAGGCGGAACACACCTACACCGATCTGAGAACCTGCCGCGTCACGTCTGACTATGACCGACTCCAGGTATGTGCACACCTCATGTACATATTTATTAAAAAGATAAATAACGTTATTCCCCCACCGGTGTTAAAATCAGACAACACGAGGTGTTCAAGGCGAGATATCTGACTAACTGTTATCCACTTTGCACATATAAGGTCATGTGTAAAAGAAGCAGGAAGAGAGGAGTGATGAATCGGATGTGTACCATTCTTCATGTTCAGACATGTTGGAACGTGTTGGAACACGCCAACAATGCCTCCCACAAAATGACACCTTTTCAATGAGAGTGAAGCGTTGATTTCAATAATTTAAAGTTTAATATAACTTTCTGTGTGCTCCTGCACTCTCTGTGTGTTTTGTTTTTTAGCCTCGAGAGCCTAAAGCGATGCCCTCTGATGAAGTTCACAACTACGAGAACCCCATCGCCCTGCAGGCCCAATTCAAAAACCAACCGCCGCCAAAGAGGACCTGAAGGAAGGGGTAGAGGTTTTCATTGAAAGGGTCTCAACATGAACGCTTCAAGCTAGACTTTGTGTCGTGAAATGTCACATGTATCTATTCCATATTCTTTATCCACCTTGTTTCAAGCATTCTTTGAAGCCATGTGCTTATTTCTTTTAGTTTTTGGTGACTTTACCATCACATGTAACAGATAACTCTGCTGTGGATGTCTCACGCGTACCTTTGCACACACGTCCTGTTATTCATTATGATACGTTTGGAAAATATTTCATGTGGAAACTGGAATTTAATAAAGTTTTGTGTGAATGAGGAGTAATTAAAGACTTTTTAAAATATCGCCCCTACCTTTCTCTACTGCTAACAAATCATCCTTTTAGCTCATTTGTTACGTTCTCAAGATGTATTTTAGAGTTAAGAGGTTAAAACCACAGGAGGACAGCGAGATGTGCTGATGTTAACATCACAGCCTCATTTACCAAACACCACTTGGGTCAGACTGCTTCAAAGGATCTTCTGTTCTGCCTCATTAACTCCCACTTACGTCTCTTTGATCTGCGGTAGTGACACATCATCTTTGGTAATTTACTGGAGCACATGAACAGCTTATGATGTGAAAAAACATTGTCCACCAATCAGCAGAGTTCATTGGTCACTGAGGTGCCAAATACACGGTTCATGATTACTTTACACACTTTAATATCATTATCAAGAACAAAAGTTGGGAATTTGATGCTGGCTGTCGCAGATAACTGAAATAATTGAAAACTGAATTTGCTGTATTTAATAATGTATTCCAAATATAGTTTATTCTTTTATTTCTAACTTTTAAAGGTGCGATGTGTAAAGCCGGCCACATATTCCTATGCTTCTTCATACAAACTAAACTTACAGTTTCAAGTCTTCTTCAACACAGCATGATGTTCATTCAGTAAAGTATTTAGGGTAGAATAGACCATAAAGCAGGGTATGCTTTAGGGCGGGGCTACACGGTGATTGACAGGTCGCTACAACGACGTTGTCAGGTCTGGGACGGTCCGGTCCGTGTTTTGTCTTCACTTCATAAAAGTGAATTGTATCATTTTAGTCGCCTAAATGAGTCTTATTCAGTGCTCCACCCTCTCGTGTCACTTCTGGTTAGAAAAAAAACAAGATGGCGACGGCCAAAATGCCAAAACGCGAGGCTTCAAAACAGCAGCCGGGTGACGTCACGGTGACTACGCCCACTTCTTATGCACAGTCTCCGGTCTCATACAGGCGCTGATGGGCACTGACCAAATGCCTGTATTTAATGAGACATAACGTGAAAACCTCCTCGCACTCTGTTGGTGATTGATCATTCGAAAGGATCATTTTCTTGAATGTTTTAAACTGAAATTCTGGCAAGATTTTACACATTGCATGTTTGAACCAAGATTTAGTTTGTTTTCTGCTGCAACAGGCGTAACAAACGACTGAGGTGCTTTGCAGCATCCATCGCCTGCAACACGTTGCTCCTGGCGTCCATCAACACCCGAGTGTTCGAGATCATGAAAAACCCTACGAGAGCAGGGGAAAGAGACAACCGATGAGCCAAATCGGAGACTTTTCAAGCAAGCGTGGTAACAAGGGGGAGGGAAAACATTAACTCCTGTCTTGGTTGGAAAAAAGTAACAGCTGCATAACATAACAGACTACATATATGATGATCTAAACCTCCTGGAACTTAACCCAGGATGAGATCAGAGACATGTCGGGGGTCTCAGACTGAACAGCTACACACAGGAAGCACGGACACGCTTCAGTTGTTCCATGGTGGAGGTCCGTTGTCTGGCTGCAATGCTGAATTCCTGCCTAATGTGATTAACTTGGCGGCGGTTTGGTCTGTGTCAGTGTTTGATGCCTAAAAATAAGCGTCCGTTGTGTCTTTTCATGCCTTTGCTGAAAGGTGCCGACTTGCATCGTTTCAGGTTCGGACGGCCTTTTTCTTTCTCTGTTGTTGCCAGTAATAAATGTCAGAGCAAAAAAAGAAAGAAAACCTGCGTCCGTCAGTCATTTGCATGCTGCCCCCCCCCCCCCCCCCCCCCCCCGCTCACCCATTCACTGCTGCATTCCTCACATTCCTCCGTTCAACAGAGGTTAGAAAAAGAGAGAGAGAGAGAAAAGAAGATAAAAAAGTAGAAGATATCCGGAACGTGGGTGTTTGGGGAAATGATTACTGGGCTTGTGAAAACCACTATTGAGGACAAGCCCCCCCTTAACCCCTCCTAACACACACACAGCCTCTCCATTACCCCATACGGCATTGTCTTTGATGACAAAAGGAGGACGACCGTTATGACGTATGTTTCCGTGCATCACTTTCTCTGGCACAAAGTTCAGCAGTTCAGCGTTTGATGCCAAACACCATCTGTGATCTGATGACTGTAACTTACATTGGGGGGGGGGGGGGGGGGGGGGGGGGGGTTAGCACATTACAGGACGCAGCCCTCAGGTAGGTCAAGTATTCTGTATCATGGTGGGTGGAGATTTAACGATCACACACATTTCATAAGAAGCAGGAAATTATAAGCTTCTTGGAAACTTTTTTTTCAACGTCATTCCTCCAGATGCAATTTGAGCCTGCTGACGATGTAGCTTTGACACAAGCCAAACCACCGATCAGTTAATGAAGTGAGTAACGTAATGATGCTACAACTTCGCTTTTCAGCTGACACTTTCATCCACAGTGACTTCAACTCAGTGAGTAAGTTGTGACTTATTAGTTCAACCTGCTCATAAAAATTTCCATTCATGCAACTGTAGTTCACAGTGGTGAAAGTGATAGTAGGAAAAGTACCACCAGGATTATGGTTTAAATCCAGTTGAACTGTAAAATATTAACATTTCTAAGTGTCAAAATAAGTTAAGGCAACAAAACCACTTAGTCAGATTTAGGAAAAACATGGTTGGGCTTAAAATAACTATGTAAACTAAGTAAAAACGTAAAAATGTCACATGTCACGTCACAAACAAAATTGTGGATCCTAAAGAGGTTAGCGTAGATGCTGCAATAGCATCAATTATATCAGAAATGGAGAGTATTTCTTCATAGAAAGAAGAGCAAGAACATGACATTGAAGGCTTTTCTGGATGGAAAAGATGTTTTTGCTCATCACCGGCCACATTTGTTGGTTTCCAATGGCGGCTTATGAGATGTTTCTGTGTCACAAAACATCCAAGTCAGCGAACAGGCTAGGCGACATATATCTTATTGGAAAAAAGCTCACCCTGGCTCTAGGGAACATCCTTCCTGTCTGATGAGTTTGGGCTCAGTTAAGCCAAAGCACGGACCAATCAGCGTCCTGTTAGCAGCTACTGGCAGCTATGGGCGTGGCTTAGACGTGTGTGTGTGTGTGTGTGTGTGTGTGTGTGTGTGTGTGTGTGTGTGGCAACCAGGCAGCAACCTCTGGTTCAGAAAAGTGAAGCCAATACTGAAGCGCCTTAAAGCTGCATTCTCTCTAGTGTCCACCAGGGGGCGACTCCTCTGGTTCTATAGAAGTCTATGAGAAAATGACTCTACTTCTCTCTTGATTTATTCCCTCAGTAAACATTGTAAACATGAGTTTATGGTCTCAATCTCTAGTTTCAAGTCTTCTTCAATACAGCATGATGTTCATTTAGTAAATTATGGTCCATTTAGAGTCAAACAGACCATAAAGCAGGGGATGCTTTAGGGGCGGGGCTACACAGTGATTGACAGGTCGCACTTATAGTCACTGGTTGCAAAGAAACAAAAATTGCGACGGTCAAAATGTTGAACTCGAGGCTTTAAAAGGTCAGTCCACAAACCAATGGATGACGTCATGACGAATACGTGCAAAGTTTCCAATGACATCTTCTGAGATAGTTTAGTGTAAAAAACCATCCGTGCGTCAGCAAACAGGATAAGGGGCGGTTTATGTAAAAGTTGAGTTATTTAGTCTACCCTCATTAATAAAAATGTGATGGACGAACACAACTCAACAGCAGCCGTACAAATTGGCAGCTGAGAGCAGGAGACGGCGTTACACTCTGCTGAACTGTTGGTGTTGAGAAAACAAAGTTACTCTTCCACCTCTGGAAATAACTCGTATAGCCTTCAAGACGTTTTAACGTAAATCCTACCTGGAAGACATTTAAAAATAAAAACACTCGGACAGCGATCGGCTGCTGGAGGTAAAACACATGTTTACACTGGTCATCCCATCATCTCAACAGTTGTGTCAATAAGTCTGCAAAGCATTTGTGTAAAAGCAAATTTTTTAGGGAGATTTTACCTTTTCAGATTTCAATATTCACCACAAATGTTCAAAAGTTGACGGAGATATAACGATCATTGGAAAATGACTAAATGTGCTACTTCTTGTTAAACTCGTGTGGAGATAAGAGTAACATATTTAATTTACTTCTTATTGGCTGAAAGGCCATTTAAAGCTCCATAAAGCCTCCAAAATTGAGCTGCAGATCCAGGTGATAATTGTTCACATTGTCATTGATAGTAGTATAAAGATATTGATTAGAGCCACTTTAATCAGGTTTCAAACTAAAACAGGTACATGATTGAAAGAGAGTGAATGATTCAGAGATGACTTTCACTGAGGGGAAGTGACGCAATAACCCTCTGACGAGTGAAATCTCAACTCTGCAGAATTTCACAGGTAACCTAAATTTCCAGAAAACAAGGATTAATAATTAATGCCATTTTCTTGTTTTTCTCTCTTTGGCCAGGAATTTATAAAATGTAAAACACAGTAATTGTGTCAAAAACTGAAGCAAGTAATGCTATTAAATCATAAAATTCATCATAAAACTTGTTGAGTTTGAGTTCCTGTTATCCAGGTTTGGTTAATTAATTGCATTGCTGGCAGGAAGCCACACTGGGAGCTGCCCAGTACGACCCACAGACGTGTTACTGGTGCAGCAGCTGGGGTTCAAGAGCACATTCATTGTGGTTGAGAGTATTCCTCCTGACAGTGACAGGAGGAAGGAGGTCTTTGTTTACTTTAGTTTATCATCTTTCCTGCATTTATTATTAATGGGCTGTGCTGCTGGATGTCGTCACTTCATCTACACGCTTGACTTTTCCCTTTTTTTCCTCCTTTCAGTTGCTTGATTTTCTGTTTGAATTAGCAGAAGAATGTATCGATGAGAAGACACAAGTGTACACAACTCTATTTATCATATCAATAAATTTCATTTTCTGGCATTCTGCCGATGTTTTTATGTGTGAACAAGAGACAAAAGAAGAAAAGTGAGGCGATGACATCAGGGAACAGAGGGGGGAGGGGGAGGAAGGAGAGAGAATTGCTCAATTTAATATTTTCACATTCTGCTTTTTTATTTAATTTATGATTGACTTCATTCAGAATCAGCTCAACAAACAAAGACATTTCAAGTTTTGGGGGGTTTTTTTCAGATGAGGGGGGTTAGAGGATGGGGGATGGGGGATGGGGGGGGGGGTAGCTGTCCAGCGTGGGCGTTGATGGCGACGTTGGCTGATGACTCAGGTGATGTGTCATGCTGCTGTGCTATAAAAGGGAACTTTTACATTTCATCCACACACACAATAACACACACACACGTACAGTACACACACTGGACTGGAGAAGGAGGTTTGTTTACTACAGCGGCAGCAGAAAAGATGAAATGTAAGTTTGTTTATGATACTTTGAGAGACTGCATTGATATGTGTGTGTGTGTGTGTGTGTGTGGAGGAGGTGGTCTTACTTTTAGAGTCAGTTTGATGTGAGAGAGAGAGAGTGTGTGAATGAATGAATGAATGAATGAATGAGTGTGTGACCTTTGTGGCTGAAACAGAAGGTTTAGCTTTTAAATGTGATTGAATTTCATTTACATTTCACAGAGTGTTGTGTGTCAGGTTTTGGCAGTGACTGTGTGAATGTGTGTGTTTGTGTGTTGGGGGGTTTCCCTGAGTGGTTTGAACTTGCATCAGCAGCAGCATCAGACTTTGTTCTTATTGCAAAAGTTAAGGTGATAATCTCAACAGTTTGTTCTTTCTTTCTGTGGCCAATGCTCACTAATGAAAGTATTGCAATATTTACATAATTGCAGTTTTGTGAACTGGGCTTCTGTGGCGACATTGCCCGAAAATAATGATACTGTATTACAGTTTTTCCTCTATTGTAAACACACAAAACTAAATGGAACTATGCACACAATGCTGAATATGTATCAACAAAAATAGAAAGTCTAAATCAACCAGGACTGAAATCCAAAGGATTGACACTAAATTATACACGATATTTGTGTATTTGTACACACTATTGGTGATAGTCATTGTGTCAGATTAGGAGCTCATAGAGTGACAGCACCAGTGAGGAATGATCGTGTGTGTAAACGCGGTTTTTATGAATGAAAAGTTGTAATCACTGGGCAGCGGAGGTCTTCTCTCACAGTCACAGGTCCTGACTCTGAGATTACGTAACACTCGTGTGAAGTCAATGTCGATTAACACCAAATTACTAAAACCTGCTGACTCGTGAAATAACAACAAGAGTCATTAAACACTGAGTGTGTGTGTGTGTGTGTGTGTAGGTGTGTGCGTCTGAGAGAGGTGACACACATGAGTCAGGTAGGCAGACGACGATGTCATCATGCGCATCACTTACTGTAATGTAATCTGCACACTCACTGTATGAGGACGGATCATGGACGTAACAAGAGGAAGGGCTCAGTGGTGATGACAGTTTTCCCCAGTGGTGAACCGTGGTACTGCAGCTGTAAACACTTCCTGGTTGATGTCACACTGTCTGTGTCAAGCTTGTGTCAAGTTCTCGGTGAACATTTGGATTTGAAGCTTCGCTGAACGCATCAACAGGAAGTCTTCATGACAGTGTGCCCTGCAGCCTCCTGCATTTTATGTGACGGTAATCTGATTTATAACTGGAGTTATATCCAATTATATATAATCACTTTACTTGCCAACATGCCAACACATGATCCAGATCATCTAATATGAGGCTATCACAGACGTCTTCTGTGTTGCTGTTGACGTGTGAAAAAAGCATTTGCTGTTCTCTCCCCAACCTTCAGCTTCTTTTTGCACTCGAAGAGTCTTGTTACCGCAGTCTTGGGAAGGCAGGAGTAAGTGTAGGTGTATTCCGTATGTTGCCACATGCAACAACACTGCAAGATGCCACCAAATCCTCCAAACTGTCCCTTTAAGGTTACAAGTCGTAAAACCAAAAGACACTAAAAAGTCTTTAGAAGTGCAAAGTTAGAAGATAATTTGCTGTGCGTTCGTCACTACGAGCGACACCTTTTGCACTACACATACTCATTTGATCCAATATTAAAATAGTGATTAGTGACACTTTCAAGTTTATCTCAAATAACTTGGAATAATTCTCAAACCATAGAAATGAGTGTGCCGCACCACATGGATGTTTGCTTACAAGTCAAACGTTACTCTCGTGGATTGCCATGTTCCTTGAGAGTAAAAAAGCTTTCTTGGTTTTATCGGTTGCTTTTGGAGGAAGTTGGCACTTCCTGCCGGATGCCGCTCACAACCGTTCAGAAGTTCATCAGAAGTTCTTGTGATTAAGAAGAAGGCCTGGCTGAGGAAACGAGGCGTTCACTGTGTCAGACAGAAGACTGACACGAAGTGGAACGGAAGTGTGTGTGTGTGTGTGAGGCGCAGCATGCGTGCGTTGGTGTTCCGTGTGTGCTGACGAAATGATCTGCTGAATGCATCAAAGACGGACTATTCACTCCGCTTCTCAAGCAGTTCTGCCGTGAGCTGTAATGCTGTCACAGCTGTTTTGCTCTGCCAAATACGTGACTGTACACAACACTGCCGGGGGATGTTTTTCTAGTATGACAGAGGCTTTCTGCTGATGTCTTCTTTAGAAAGAATTTCCAAGAGCCTTGTGATGCTGTTTCAGATTTCCTGTTTGCGCTGACAATGACCTGACCCGAGCTGTTACCGGACGGGGAGAAATTCTGCCGTAACTGATATTTAATGGAGTGTTTTGGCAGGAAGCCGTAAGTGCACTGATTCACTGGCCAGTTGTGGACGCTTGAGACTTGAGTGAGCGTCTGTTTGTTGTCATTTAGGCCTTGAACGGGATTATATGTGTTTCAAACATTACTTCGCTTTGAAGGTAGAAATCATCGTACTGGTGCAGAATCCAGGAGGAGTGAAAGGTCCCATTAGATGTTTCCTCCAATCAACTCACCTGAGATCCCCTCAACTGTCTGCTGAGGGTGTCAAACAGACGCGTCATTTAGGGCTGGAAGTCGATGTCTAACTCACAGTGAGACAGATATGGTACAGTATTTGATGTTGTCTCTCTTTAAGAGGCAGGACATTCCCATAATCCACATCTTGGAATAAGATCCAGACGTGTTTTTTAATTCATGAAAGATAATTTTGCAGCTGTTCTTGTTTCCTGTTTGCAGCTGTCTGCAGCTGCATACGAGCCTGACCAGGAATAAACGAGGGGACAAAAACACATGATTGAGATTAATTGTTATTTACAGTAACATATTTTAGTTTTTGAAGCAGGATGTTTTCTGTTTCTGCTTTATTACGGTTAAGTGTGAGGATGCTTCAGTTAGTTCTCATTGTTAGTCCGCATTGAACTCACTTTTATCAAAGGAAATGATGTATGTAATGCAACATTACTGTTTGTCATTTTATTTTAAGGCATAAAATCTGAGCTGCAACAGGCAGATTTCACACAAATCTGCTGCTGAAGATACATTTTAATTATTTAAATATGTATTGAAGTAATGTATTCTGCCTTGATTGTTTTTAAGACAAATCGGCACGATTGTGACACCTTTTTGAGACTTAAATAAATAAATATATTCATATTAAAAAAACAGTAATTCATAATTAATTAACGACAAAGCATTAAACAGCAAAAGGAGTTTGAATAGAAACACTGAAGGGTAAAAATGCATGAAAAGCTCCAAAGTTGGCTTTGATCTCTTGTACTCTAAACGAACACGTGTGTTGGACCTCCCTCCCTGTGACCTCTGACCTGAGAGTAACCGCCGTCTGAATGACAGAAAAGTGTTTAAAGTGCACCGAGTCAGACACTCATGACAAAGTGGATGTTTTCCCTTTAAAGAGTGCAGCCTGAGGCGTCGACACGGTGACGTCACCACATAGATTAGTCTGAGTCAGACTGCACCACCAGCTCCCTTCTCCTTTTCCACCAGGAGGCCCAGAGCAGGCGGGGAGGGGGGGGGGGGGGGGGGCGCAGCATACCACAGCATACCTCACATTCCTTCTCCCTGATCCAACACTAACGGACAGTTCGCTTCTTTGTTGCCCTGAGTTATAGGATTTCTCAAGTTGCATAAACCAGCGGGTGGATTTACAGACGTGCTCTGTCTTGATTGAAGTGTTGCTTCCTTGTATAGAGATCGTCGCTGATTAAAACAGCTTAAGAGACCAAGACAAAGCAAACCAAAGAGGATTCAGGGGGAATTATTCACCCTCAGACTGATTGAAAGAGATGACAGCTTGATGATTCCTTTCTGTGTGCATGTGGATATGTTCATGGCAGTATATGTGCATGTGCATAATTGTATGTGTGTGTGTGTGTCCATGTGTATTCATACACATCTTTATGAGTGTGAGTGTATGTTGTTCAACAATGGCTTCGGCTTTATGGAGCTTTTTAAGTGTCATTCAGCTCATTGTTGTGGTTTTATTGGGCTGCAACTTCTGCTCCATTAACCTCCTTCAATCAAACAAACAGCAGACGGACACAGTTAGCAACTAGCTAACAGGTGAACAGTTGAGTTGGTGGAGACCAAAAACGGAGCTAAAAGTAGAGTGAATAATGGACGTTTACTCATCAGGTGGTATGAAACACATCCATCCACCCTGGACCTCCTCAGCAGCGTTGAGGAGGTCCATTTTCAGAAGTTTAAACAAGAAACTAATGCGGACATTTATTTCCGGCTGAGACGCAAGACCTCATTTCCCAGAAATACAAATTTCCAGTCCGCAGAAATCAGTTTCCTCGTCTCACACACTTTCAGCCACTGAATATGCTAACAGTAAATCAGAGTCTGACCTACTTCACTAAACCTTTGTTCACACCGCAGGCCTTTAATCTCTGAACTCATGCGCTTATGATTGTTTTTAAATCACTGTATAACAGAATATAACAGTGACAGTGATGCTGAAATGAAATTATTTAGTTTGTATGATAATGTGAATATTGGATAAATATCAGCCTGTCTCTTCATGCAGATCAAGAAACAAGCTGCAGGGGCACTTGTGAAGAGTCAATGATATGTCCATCTAAAGTTCTTGTTATTGCCACTAACAGGCTCAGATTCTTATTGTACGTATACAGAAACATGTCACTAACAGTCTCTTCTTAATCTCTTCTTGTCTTTTTAGTGATTCGTGACTCCGCCCCTTGTCTCCTCCACCTGCTGCTATTGGCTGAGCTGTTTGTCCATTCATCATCTCATCCCGTCCACAGTGCTCCACACTGTGTGATGTTTAAATCAATGATCCATCAGGTGGACAGCTTGAGGAACATATTAAAAAAACTCCATAACTTGGTAATTATCTTTACTGTGTACTGCCTGGATGAGTTCTGTTGTCAAATGTTCTGTTTTTTTAAAGCAACCTTCATTTCTCATCATGTTCCCAACAGACAGATGATGAACGCATGAACTTTGAGGCTGTGGAATATCGGCTGGGCGGTCTTCCTCACATACAACACACTGCGGCCGATTTCAACTCATTGAAGGTAAAGTTTCTGCAATCAAGGCCTTCAATTATGCCAGGAGAGAACTTAAACAGCAGATTTATATTTCCTCTCTCTGTGTATTTAATGTCTCCACAGTTGAACGAGTCACTCCCCCAGCTCTTCCTGTACACTCGGTCCTTCAGGCTGCATGTTGATTGGTTGAAAACAGCCAAAGAAAACATCAGTGTGTCCTCCCAGTCGGCTGAGGGCGCCAGCTCTCACCTCCTGCAGCTGTCCAACCTCTTGAAAGCATCTCTTCACCAGGTGAGAGGACCAGCATGGTTTGGTTCATTTACATGGATTATATGGACGACAATAACATCACATCTGGAGTGGCTCAGCATCAGTTCAATTCACAGTGAAAAAGAATAAAGTAGGAGAGTAATGAGAAAAGAAGGAGCAGGGTTGAACACATACATCAATACGTCGAGGCCGCTCAGAGGTCTGACTCTGAATCACTTGTGTACATACTTCAAAACAAATGCAATGATTGGCACAGGATTGGTTTACGATGAGGTCTCCGTCACAGAAGGTGACACACACAAATGGCGTCCACGCCATGTAGTCTGAGAAGAGTGTCTGCAACTTCACTTGAGCATTTGTTCTGGCACAAAGATCACTTTCTCGTAATCAGGAAGTTCGGGTCATAACATAGCTCTTCGTCTATCTCAACGCTTCTACAGTCCTTATTATCATTCCAATCCAGGACATGCTGCTGAAAGCTCTCTCTCTCAGCAGGCCATTGACACCTAAATAGACTAAACAGCCGTGGCGCTTAATGTCAGGGTGCCATACAAATGATCACATAAGGACACCAGACTTCGTAAGCACACATTATCATTAGTCATTTAGATTTTGACCCCAACAGTGGATTTCCCAATAAACTTAACCGGTGCACATTGTGTAGTTGAAGGGAAAATTAAACAGATTTGATTTGACTTCCAAGCTGCTTCCTAAACCTCTAAACTGTAATAATTATTTCTGTCTTTAGATCGGTGAAGAAGTTCCTCAGTCTCCGGCTCCCTCCCTCCCTGTCGTCTCCACAGACTTCGACGTCCTCCAGCTCTCCGTTGAGATCTCTGAACGGTTACAAGTCTTTTGTAAGTGGTCAAAAAGAGTGTTGGTGCTTCTGAGACCTCCCCGCTGCCCTCGACGTTAAGCCTCCGCCTTCAGCGAACAAGCAACTGCTAATGTCTTCCCACAAAACCACTGTTGACTTATATGCTAGATGTTTACTTATATGAGGAATTTGGTTGGTCCACCACTTTGGTCCAGACTGAAATATCTTGACAACTATTGGATGTATTGCCATGAAGTTTGGTACAGGTTATAGTTTTCCCCTATTCTGAGAAATATTTCAACGTCTTCTGGATAGATTGCCATAAAATTTGGCACAAACATTTAAGGTCCCCAGAAGAAGAATCTTACTGACTTTTGTTGATTACCTAATATTTCCTTTAGCCCCATAATGAGTTTGACACGTGTTGTTTTTCGAGTGAAATATTTCAACAACTGTCGGGTGGATTGCCCTGACATTTGGTACAGACATTCATAACCCCCACAGGATGATTTGTAACCACTTTGGTGATCCTCTGACTTTACATCTGGCGTCACCATCAGGTCAAAATTTAAATTAGTCCGATACTTTGGTTTGTCACCAAATATCTGCAGAGCTAATGACTTTCCCATCAGTATTACGTTTACCTTTTGTGCAACTTAGCAAATGTTAGCATGCTAACATGCTGAACTAAGACGGTGAACACGGTGAACACCATACCTGCTTAGCATCAGTGTGTTTGCGTTGTCGTGACTGGCATATTATTTGTCGTGATAATAGCCAGATGTTGAGTTCTAGATGCGTCAATTCAGCAGGAAAGCAGACCAGGTTTATCACATGTTCTTAAGAAATGTCTCATTTTACTTGTAGCTTTTTAAATGTGCAGTACTGATGCACTGTGCAGAGGAATCCCCACCTGTGACCTTTACTCCCTTCGAGACTGTTTACATTCACAGTGCCTGCTAAGTGTTGACTCAATGAGCTAAACGACCAGAAAATGTCTTGGAACTATTCATATTTTTTCTACTATTTAGGATAGTATTTATGAGCTTTTTATATATTATAGTGTGAGATGCAGGCATCTCTATTTTTTTTCTATTGGTTTTCTATTAAGTAATATTTAATAATAATAATAATAAAGTATTGCCATGCTGGAGTGCCTTTTTACAGTATTATTTATACATTTTTGTAGTTTTTGTATGTTTGACATGAAGTCTTAAATAAAGTTTTACACTTGAAACAGAGATCGGCTCCATGTTGATGCACTATACTTCTTAACATAATTTCACTTTACACAACACTGCATCATTGATCTCACACAAAACATGACAAACTGTGGAAATAATCGGTTGAACTGAACCTCAGTTCCCCTCAGTTCAGACCTTTGTGCTCTGCACCGACTGTAAGACCCAGGGCATGATGGGTAAAATAAACTTCTGTCTTTACATTAAAAACAGCTCAGTTAGGTTCAGTAGGCTAGTCTCATGTCATGGAGCGTAGATGTTATCTGTTAACAGACATATCTTATGTGGTCGATAGTAATAATAATGAATGTCAATAAGCACTTACGTAACGAGCCCAAAGCGACGCGTGTGTTGCTGTACTTTGGCACGAAAAATGAGGAGTAACTTATCATACGAACCGTTGTATGAGCATACATTGATAGCTTACAGATTTCACAAAAAAGCGTTGCTGATGTAGCGCTCTGAAACATATTATTTACAAACATCTAATTTCAAATTCATATTTTTATTGTTACAAATTGTTAGAAATATTACTTACGTCTTCTGAGGAAAATTGCTGTACTGACCCTTTAGAAGAGAGCACTGTCGCTTTAAGAGAGTTACGGAGACTGAAGGCCTTGTGCTGAACTGTGGGTTAATAAAAGTTGCAAAAAACGAAGACGGACACGTGTTTTTGGCGGTTCATGATGAGGGTGCAGCACTGACACGTTCTGCCTCAAACGTTACGGTATCACTCAAACTCCACATCTGCAGCCGCTGCAACGCAAACGCTCGTGAAGCACCGAGGTTAAAAAGAGCCACACGGGGGAATGCGCAGGCCGCTGCTGTTCAGCCTGCGACCTGAAGCAACACACAGTGACTTGCATAATGTCAGCGTGTTGACACACAGACTTTCGGTCCTCCGGGGAAAACTCTGAGTGATCCTGCAGTTGTACGCACTGCGGTCACCGGCAGCAGCTGAGATCTTGATCCACAGCCTCACAGGGGGGTCCGGGTGTTAGAGGGACATATTCTTTGACTAGAAATAGAAAGGGAGGGAGAAATAAAGACGGTGTTTTGTACCCAGAGAGAAAGAGGGTGACGGGTGATCATTTTGTTGACCGACAGATCAACAGCTTGTATAGTCTGGATGCCACAACAGGACAGAGAGGGAACAACACACACACACACACACACACACACACACACACACACACACACACACACGTGCTTTTGACAAAACATGTTATGTTGTTCTTCCTCCAGCTGCCAGAGGACACTGTTGTCTGCAGCTCAGTGGATTCATATTCTAAAAAAAGACAAAGAACTACAGATTTGTTCTGACTACAGTTCCTCACTTTCACGCAGATCTTTGTGTTTTTGATGTTTCTTTCCACCTCAATTTGTGCCACAGAGAGTAAATCTATATCTGTTCTATGCAATGAAACCGCTCTTACTCACTCGTGATCATTTCACTCAGTTGTTGACGTTGACGTGATAAATTATTACGGGAGCAAAGTGTAGGAGGAAGTCCGGGTCGAAGGACGGGTTTCCATCTTTTTTTCCAACCGACTGACAACTTTGGTTTCTTTAAACCGCGACAGTTCCTTAATCTTAACCAAGTTCATCGTAATCATGACGACAAAACTCTCCAAAACGAGTGAGCTAGTCATCTCAATCCAAACCAAGATCAAACACAACTCAGTCGCCAGAATGAAATGTCTGCATTGCGTTGAATCTCAACGTTTTAGAAGAAAAATACATGTTTCATATCAATATTTCTACTAACGTGTATATGAATGTTCTAGTGTTTCAATCGCTAGTGGGGCTTTTGTTATTTTGAAGCTGCACTCTAAATAATTTAGGTTCAGGCAACAAAACTACAACAAAACTACCTGGTCAGGTTTAGTAAAAGTTCATCTTTGGTTGAAATGGTTACTTTTGGTTCCTCACAGGACACAAACACTCTCCTTTTATTTTGACCCATCCATCTACCCCGACCTGCCGGTTTTGGTACATGTTTATTTCTGCTGTAACGTTGTGTATTTTAAGGTGAGGGTTCATGGGGATTGACTCGCTTTTGAAGCCTTTTGGGCTCATGGTGATACATCACAGTTCATGCAAACACACTTTTTTATGCATTTACACTTGATGAAAGCACTCAAACCGGACTTCACACAGATGCAATCATGCATATGAACACGCTCAGTCACTATAAGCTTCCTCTGCAGAGCACACACAGAGGTAGAGTGGGAAGGAAGGAAGAGAGGGAGGAAGGAAGGAAAGAAGAAAATGCTCAGATGAGGGATGGAAAGTAGGACGAGCCCACACACAAGCAGGACACTCTCTAGGATCCGGGGGGAGGAGTGGAGGTGAGGACAGACATGAAATTCTCAGAGCTGGTCGGTCAGTGTGGAGAGTTTCTCCTTTGACTGCAAACCACAACCCAACTCTCTCTGCAGCAGACTGAGACACAGGGGTTATTTGTACAGAAGGTGGAAAGAAGTGCAGCAGATGTGGAGGATCTCCTGACAGGTGCACCTGCTAAATGAAGAGAATTTATGTTGGACATATTTCTAACTGAGGATCAACGGCGCTGAACTGAACCACAGCTGCAGAATGACAGTAAGTCAAAGCTGCTGCAGAGATTCTCTCACTGCAAGCGTTCATAGATTTAAGGGTCAGTTCACTCACTTTGTGAGAAAGCAAACACACTTTCTCATTTACCTCTTGTTTCACGGGAACTGCACAAGTCTCAGAGACAGATATGTCATAACCTGGACGGATAAAAACGATCTGCACGATGAAGATACACAAGAGGCACAACTTGGGTGAGCTGACCCTTTAAATAAGAATCACCAGCTGGAGAACGTTGAGAATATGGAGTGTATTTTGATGTCATGAGCAGGAACAATGCAAACGGATGTATTTTATAGAGATCATCATGAATGTCTGATGCAGTAGGGTTTTACATGAAGTGCATTGTGAACATTTCATATTCATGTCTCTACAATTATCTCGATCATGATTATCATCAGAGGGATAAGATGTTTTGTTATTTTGAGGCTCTGTTGTCTCATTTAACACACTGATACTGTTTGAACATATTTAGACTGGAGGTTTTACACATAATCATCTACATAAAGCTAATTATTGCCTTAAATGTTTGATTTTAAATGTCAGACATTGCATTCACATTATTCACATGCATGCTGTTTAATAATCCTGAAGCCTGTTGAAAAGGAATAGTCGTATATGAATAGTAGAATGTATATTTTTAAAAGCACGAGGAGTGAAAGGAGATCCAGAAGCTCAAGTATTTGTTTAATATTGGTATGTTGGTGTCAATTACGTGTTTCAGCTCTAACTGTATGCTGATGATCCTGTCCTTTATCACTCTGCTGTTTGTGGTCCACAGAGAACATTTTCCAAGCATAAGAGGACATCAGTCATTCCAGGCCTGTGTGTGTGTGTGTGTGTGTGTGTGTGTGTGTGTGTGTGTGTGTGTGTGTGTGTGTGTGTGTGTGTGTGTGTGTGTGTGTGTGTTATGTAACGTCCCACAGTGAAGCTGTCATCGTAGCTCTGTGAGAGATCAGACCGGCGTCACCTTCTTTGACACTCGTCTAAACCCGACCGTGTCAGCAATGCTCAGTGTGTGGCTGATTTATTTTATTCACAACATCCGCACAATCTGAATGTTCCCTCTTTTTCTTTAAGGAAATCTGCACAAGCATAAAAAAAATAAAAAAATAAAATGTATTTCTAAATGTATTTCTGTGGTTGATTTGAGTTTTTGAAGGATTAAGTGAAAAATGTAATACTTCATGATAAGTTGTATTAAAATATTCACGATGCTGGCCTTGTCTCAGACTGACCTGAATAGTTCAGTAATCAGAGCACAGCAACATCTGAGAGGGTCTGAGTTAAGCTTCCTCTGAGACCCCCCCCCCCCCCATGAATGTATTCACATATGGATTAGACATCGACCATATGGTAAAGCTCTGCTGTGCGTGCTGCACTGTCACCGCAACATATTTGTGTTCGTTAGCGATCAAACATGAATCATTTGAAGGATTTGTTCGTATTACATCTGCAGATTAAGGAAATATCTGTCAGCTGATTGATTTAAGAAATCCTTGTTGATTCAATTTAAACTGTTCTTACATTCATGAATCATACCTCGCACCAACGTGTTTGTGTTTGCTAAGTATGAACGAATGCTCAGCTGGTGGGGGGGGGGGGGGTTCACAGTATCCGACAGCTCTGACTGCTCCTCTAATGAGCGGTAATGAGCTGCCCAACGTCTGGATGGACAGTGACACCAAACCCCAGCCTGGGCCCAAGGGTGCCAGCTGTGGTGGAAACGGCGACGTCCCAGCAGAACAACACAAAGATCAGACTGTCTGTGTGTGTGTGTGTGTGTGTGTGTGTGTGTGTGTGTGTGTGTGTGTGTGTGTGTGTGTGTGTGTGTGTGTGTGTGTGTGGAAGGATTTCGGGAGGCTATTAACAGACATGTTTATACCCGTGGATCAGTGTCGCCAGCATCGCCATGACGACAATCATCACTGCAACGGTTGCGCTGCATTCCAAAGAGCTGCAGAAAAAGGGGGGACGCCGCTCTCAGCCGAGGCATTTCAACCTCGGACGATGTTTATCGATGTTAAATGTAGAAACATCACATTTGTGTGTCAAACACATTTAATGCTGTCTATTTTGTCCTGTGTGTGTGTGTGTGTGTGTGTGTGTGTGTGTGTGTGTGTGTGCGCGCTCAGGCTGCCACGAAGCTCCTGGATGAGATGTGCCACCTGACGGCTCAGTCTCTGACAGCGATGGACACATCGGAGCACTTCCAGGTCCTAAAGCTGCTGGGTGAAGGCTCGTATGGCAAAGTCATGCTGGCTGTACACCGGAAGAGAGGTGAGGGGGAGAAACTATTGTTCATTATCACTTTAATACACCAATAAATAAAAGACCTCCATCGGTATCTGACCCGCGTGTCCTCCAGGTACTCCGATGGCTCTGAAGTTCTTCCCTCGTGAGTCCACGTCTCTCTTCTCCTTCCTGAGGGAGTACAACCTCTCTCTCTCCTTCTGCACTCACCCGTCGCTGACCAGAGCGCTGGGAATCGCCTACTCCACGCCTTCACACTACGTCTTCGCTCAGCAAGCAAGCCTCTTTGGCGACCTTTACGACGTCATCTTGCCTGAGGTGTGGGCTTTATTTCCATGCTGTGTTCAGATGCAGGATTTCAGTAGGCCTCTGGCTCACACCCCCCCCCCCTCCCTGTACTCCCCAGGTCGGTATGGAGGAGGACTCTTGTCAGCGGGTGGTGTCCCAGCTCTGTGGCGCTCTGTCCCACCTGCACTCTCTTGGCTTCGTCCACAGAGACCTCAAACCAGAGAACGTCTTCCTGTGCGACTCCGCCTGCCGCTGGGTCAAACTGGGAGACTTTGGCATGGTCAGTACCAACCACACCGTACCGCTAAAAGGTTGAATGATTCGGTCATGCCGAACATCCTCAGGGTTGTCTTTCTAAAGCTATTTCTGTTTGATTTGGCAGAATAAGGGGAATGTCAGGTTTGTCAAATCCATTGTTGTCAATGTAGACGTGCGTAAGGTGCAACACCGTAACATAAATGAATGGAGGAGAAGTTAATCATTTAATCTTACCAATCTTTACCATCAGTCCCGTGGAATATTTGACTTGCTTCACCCTTTACCTTTTGAAAGGTCAGCCAAACTGACCCGGGACGGTGAGGGATTCATGGTGCTGGAAATCCATTCATCTTTGTTAAGCTTAGTCAGTGAGGCTTACCGCGAAATTACTGCTTCATCATCATCATCATCGTAATTCCAACGAGCAGGTTTTGGCACGTTGGATAAATTGATGAAAGAAGCGTTTTATTTGTGTTTTCAGACGCAACATGTGGCCCCTAAGGCCAGAATAACAAAGACATGCAGTGACTTTGCTCAAAGCAGGGGAAGACTGAGCAAACACAGCCCAGGGTTTAAAGAATATCCATCAATATACAGGAGCTTTGTATCACATTAAATTGACTGTATTTTAGTTTTCTCTGTCGTAGAAAAGAGACAAATGGATGAGTATTCTCCACCAGGTGAAGGCCGTGGGCACCAAGGTCCCGGAGGTCTGGTACAGCTCTCCTTACTGCACCCCCGAGTCCGAGATCGCTCGCGGGAACGAGGACAGCTGGAGCAGCGAGGGCGATGGAAAGTGTGCCGACAAGGAGGATGAAGAGGGGAAGAAGAAGGCGAGAGTTTGGGTGTCCGTGGAGCCCAGCACGGACAGCTGGGCGCTGGGGATCCTGACCTACGCCATGCTCACCGGCAGTCACCCCTGGGCCGAAACCGCCAGCGACTGCCGGTCGTACCTGAAGTATCAGGAGTGGTCCGACAGAGCGGAAGGCCTCGACGACAACGACGAACTGGACGTGTGGGCGGAGCCGCAGGGCGAGGGCGGTTTAATCGGTGCGGGACTTGCGAAAAAGGACGGGCCTCCCGTGGCGCCCCAGTTCGCGTGTTTCACCCCGCTGGCCTGCCGCTTCTTCCGGACGCTCCTCGACCCGATGCCCCGGCTCCGCGGGCGACCCGAGGTTGCGCTGAATTACCTCGGAGGGGAGTGGGTGATGGAGAAGGAGAGGGCGAGGCTGGAGGAGGAGAGGAAGAAGAGCGGAGGGAAAGGGGCGATCAGGAACATGAAAGAGAAGGAGGGGAGAGGAGAGAGATGAGGAGTCAAAACAATGAGAACATGAAGCAACTCGTCACTTTCTACATGACAACACGTGTTTTATAAAGAATATGTGATGTTTAGCTTATTAAACCTGATTAATAGACAAATATTTGTAAATATATCTCTAATATTTCAACGTTAACACAAACTAGACCACTCTAAGACGCTGCTCTTCAAACGGTTTGAGAGCTACTGGGGATGACATTTGTTCATGAATTATTTTAACAATATATTTTGTATTAATTAAACTAAATTACCAATAACTAACTGTATCTGAAATATGAGATTAAAAATGTAACAGCTGCTCTTCTGGGGATTATTAGTGTTTATTCGTGCTGTAAAAATAATAATTAATAGCTGTAATACTATCATGTCCTTGTAAAAGATACCACCTTTAGTGCTCTGCGTCTATATTTGGGTTTAGTAGGTTACGACCTGCATATAGATTGTTTTTATAGCCATCAACATGTCTGCCAGCAGACTGAGAGGTGCAGTGCCAAAACAACGCAGTTGGCAGCAAGTCACTTTAAGCTAACGCTAGTTTTGTGCTTGCTAGCCTAAACTGCTGTAGCACTTTGTACATAACCACAAACCGCATATTGTTTCTCTTCATATTGTACTTTTATTACATTTAATGTATTGAATTCAATATAACCAGTTTGTGATTTCAGATTAAAAAAAAGTCGCAATTTAAAAATCTGTCTGCTGCTTCAGCACCACGGACAGCTCCATGGGTTGACTCATCAATACACAACACAGAGAGAGACACTTTGTGAAATCTCCTACTGAATACAACAACAATGTGTTATTGACACAATGTACGTTTATTTGTGTATTCTACAGACGTGTGCAGTCTATAACATATATTTTAAATGCAATAAAGGTATTGTTTTTGTAAAAAGGCTCTTTTGTGAACAGTTTGAACACAATGAATCGTCCCATGATTTTATTGAACATCACAAAGACACGTTTATTTAAACACTTTTAAGTACACTGACCTTGTAAATCATCACCTGCTCATATCTCAATAATGTCCTCGTGAGATTATACACCAATGCAAATAGATCACATGCACACACACACACACACACACACACACACACACACACACGCACACACACGGTGGCACGCACACGGCGAGGACCATCTGGAGAGCTTCCCCAGATGTTTTCAAAAATAGATCCGCCGTCGTAAATTTGACACTACAACCTTTCAGCGCCATGTATGTGCCGCTGAGCCTCGCGGCTCCCTGGGCACTGAGCCTCACAGTGCAGCCAAGTCACGCACTGTCTCTCCTGCAGGTACAATCAGCTGGACGCCTGCTGTGTGTGTGTGCAGCACACACTGGACCACGTTGACCTCTGGTCGAGAAACATGAACAGAAAAACACCGGCACCTTATTAATTATCTTTCACATACAAAACATTTGATCTTTGACTTTTGTTTGAGGAAAAGAGAGACGCTGAGGTCAAAGGGAGATGGCAGAACGTTGACCCGTTGAGGAGTCGTAAATATAAGCTGAGGTGAAAACAAAAACAACAACAAAAAGCTGCTGCAGGATGAATGTATTCGTCCTACTACCCTCACCTCCACTTTAAAACTAGAACGCAGAATGATTTGTTTTACCTTTGTTTCAAGCTAATAAGATGTCTTGTTTATTTTGGTGATATTAATTATCATGGCAGAACTAAAAAAAGAGTGCTGTGAGTTTAAATACAGTAAATCTGCGGCCTTGTTAAACCGATCCCCCTGAAGGCCTAACTCATCATATATCATCAGCGTATCGTGTTGTACCTAAAGCAACCTCGTGACTCCATTTTTAGTTTCTGTCATACCTTAAAGTTCCAATGAAAGTTTGCTTGTGAAACCCTTTCTGCATCAAACTCACATCGTCCACAATCATGAAGCTAATGAACCCAACTTAAAGAGGCACTTTCAAATACGTCTTTACGGCTTGGTTTAGTCCTTTAGTCCATGCCGGTATGACGGGACACTAGTGCAGGATTTACGGTTAATCCCCCCCCCCCCACCGACACACACAACACCTAAATCATCCCGTCGAGGTGTTGGTTCAAGCAAAAAGTGACTCTAACCTTTGACCTCTCGCTTATCTGCTTTTCCCTGCAGCCCCTAAAACATTCCAGCATCCGGTGCCAAATAATACACAATCGCTGCTGGTCAGGAGCCGACAACAAATGCTTGAAGTTTGAGATAACGAGATCATCTGTGAGTTATCTCACAATACACCCTGAGCCCAAACTCATGAATTAGCGAGCTTGTTAAAGGCAGACAGTTATATTACCGTATCTAATTCGGGGAGCAGGTCTGAGGGGCCGAGAGGCCGAGGGGCCAAGGAGGGTTTTGGGGGGGGGGGGGGCGCTGGTCAGTGGCCTGTGGTCCACTCTTGACATTTCATCTGATATGTTGCGTTAACACCATGCGTGTTGGACTGTGTGTGTCTGTTTGCCAAAATGCAAATGAAGAGAGTGAGAAAAGAAAGGCTAGAAGCTGACAAGAGGACGGATCACGAATATATCATTTTAAAACACAGCCATGAATCAATAAATGAATGCAGACGTCACAAAATGCAACACGATACGACATGAGGCGATATCGTGTTATATTTGTCCGCGGTGGAATTGACAAGCGGCCGCTAATAAAAGTGTGCATGATGTTGTCACATACCTGCCGAGGGGCTGTTATTCTAACTCTTGTGCTGCCTTCAGGTGCTGCTGGACAGATGAGAACTACAAGTGAAATGCTCTTATTATGAAAGGTTTAACTCGTCATGTAAGTTGGCGAGAGGATTTCGTGAAGAGGTCAAGATGATGAGTGTGGCCAGACACACGGGGCAAATCCCTAGAAATTACTTTTTACAAGTCCGGCTGCCAGACAGGTTTACATTTTTACGAGACTAAGAAGGCTGACAGGGTTGTAGAGCACTGAAGAGGCTGAGGGTAAAGGTGATGTCAGGCTACAACCAAAGTGCTTGTTGAATGGGGGGGAAGGGGGGGGTCAGGTCCTCCCTTTGAGTGTGAACATTCAGAAACTTCCCCACATGTTGAGATATTTCAATCTGGACCAAAGCAGACAGACAAACCAACCAGTCGTCAAATAGAGATGATGGGTCAGTGCAAACCTTCAGTGTGTGAGGCGCACCAGGCTTTCAACTAACTCCAATACAAACCTACATTTCATTGTTAAATTCTGAGCTGTGTGGTCAAAGAAACACAGGACTTTCATCTCGGAGACTGCTGTCCGTGTCCTGTGTGAAAGACTTGTTTTTTCAGTCACTTTGTTCTGCTGGCATCGTAACCACACCGGGAACTCGTCTTTGGATCTGAAGGATGCAAAACGGATCTCCTGCAACGGATACACGTTGTGTTCTGACTGCAACGTGATCTCTGGGCACCTGCTCCGAATTCTTCTCATCACAACCTTGAGCCAAATAGGAAAAATGTACTCGTCTATTTATTTTATGAAGTGCTGATGTACGTAGCTTTGAAAGTGATGTTCAGCTAAGATTAGCACAACGTCTTTGGGAGTGTTTTGGCCGTGCTTCTGTCTGTCCGTCCGTCCCTTACCCGAGACTAGACAGACTGAATAATGAAGAACTCCATGTTATTCTGGAGTATTGCACAGTTTGTAACTCACACTGATGATGGTAGATGGGATAAGTTCTCTGAAAAGGGGAAACAGAATCTTCAGCGGGAACATCGAGTGTATTAAAAGTCCTGAATGTCTGTGACGAGGATCCAAATGAATCTATCAAAATGACACGGTGTTCTGGAGGGATGTGCCGCTGGGTGTGTGTTACAGAGGAGGAATGGACCCGGATCACTCACACACAAACACAAGCTTGAGCCCTGCAGACCTGAGGTCAGACGGTGCTGTAACACTTTTTAAAGTTACAACACCAAAAGGTTAAAATGGCCCTCAGGGTTGAAGGGAGGTGACGAGAAAATGAGAGGAAGACGAATCGAGTTCCCGATGAGCTCGCTGGTTTCCTGGTGTCGCCCGTCTTCAGTGTGTCCGTCCGTCCGTCCGTCCAGCTGTCAGTCGCTCTCTCTTTCCGTCCGTCAGCAGAGCTAAAAGCTATACTGCTCAATGAGTTCATGTCCTGACATTACGCAATGTTTCTCACCTTACAAGCTCCTCACGGGGGGGAATAATGGTGATCTCTCAAAATCCTTTATTTGTGTAATAAAACAAACAAAAACTGTAAAAGCCCGACATCAAGTGTGATCTCAGCTGAGAAAAGTGAGAGAATTACTTTCCGCCACTTCAGGAGCGGCCAAACAATAGAAAATTTTTAGTTTTACAACAAGTTAAACTAAAAGAAAATCAGTGTTTTTAGACCAGAAAACAGTGTGAAAATTGTATTTAAACAGATTCGATACTTTTAAACTCTAACACAGGACACGTCCTAAGAGTCCACTTATAAGATAAAGATGTAAATGTAAATCTTAAAGTCTAATGTTAAGATGTTACAAACAGAACAAGCACGGTCAAATGTAGTGTTCTGTGCCAAGATGTTCAATGTTCAATCAGTGCATACACTTTCTGGAAATATGCTCAAGCCATATTTTAGTTTATTTATAAAAATTCAAGAAACAAGTGTTGGAAAAAACATCATCAAGAGCGATTTAATTAACAGGTGCCAAATATATGCGGAACAAAATGTAATAAACAGTATTTCCTGTGAAATAAAAGTAAATCCTTGAGGGAATAAGTACTTCACACTTGTACTTGTTTACAATATTACACTAAATATTGTGACTTTTAACTACTAGTCGTAATAATTCAGGTGAAATCAGGAATAAAAAGGATTATAAATGTTATACAACTTTACTGGAAAAAAGGCCACTTTAAAAATAAGTAAGAAAAAACAATGAATAGTTTGTAGTAATTTCTCATAAACAGTCTGATATCATATGAATCACTGATCCAACTGTGTAGTTGAGCTGCTTGAGTGTTTCACAATAATAATAATAATAATAATAATAATAAGACATCACACGTCACACGTCCTTTGAAAGGATTTATTGCCTCTTTCTCATTAAATTGGTCATAAATCAAAAGTGTTATTCCAGTGATTTTACAGCCGGAGTGGAATGAGTGAGAAATGGGAGACATTTCATTTTATACATTTCAGCCAGCGATACGAGCGATGTAAACACAATCATCCATCAGCACCGATCATCTTAACGCCAAGTCATACAGCTCCTGTGATCTGATCACAGCAAACCTTCAAACAAACAAGATGTCTGCAAACTAAATGAATTCACAGTCGAGTAACGCTTGAAACATGTCACATGTCAAAGTCCTGTGAAGCCTTTTCTGCACAACTACTAACAAATCATTTGCTGCCATTAAGACGTTCATCATCAGATGAAGAAAGACAATCATTTCCTTTGTCCCGCCCTCGAGTCCCGAGGCCGCGGCGTTCACATCTGTAACAGTGCACATGGTTTCAGTAAAAGAGCTTTCTTTTTTCAATTTCATTTCACAGTCAGTGAAATAAGCCACATCAGGTCACTTAGTGAGAAACTCACTCAGTATTCAAACACATTAAAGGAATAGTTCCACTCTTAAAAAAGACAATGTGTTCATTCGTGAGACGGTTTTTTGTTCCTTTAGGACAGAGCCAGGCTAGTAGTTTCCCCCCGTTTCCAGTCTTTATGCTAAGCTAAGCTACGCTACCTGGCTCCAGCTTCACATTAAATGCATAAAGAATAATATCGATAATCTCGTCAAACTACTCCTTTAAATTCCAAATATTTTCCTCAGATTGTCTAAATCTGCCGTTTGACTCGTGTTGAACAGTATTTACTTGTTGAACTCCTGAACCGTTCATCCAGATCGGTCCTTACTTCCATTGAACATTCAGTATTTAGCGCTGAACGCTCCCCGTTAAAAACAAAACTAAAAAAAGCTTCATGGTCATTTCACAAACAAGAAAAAAAAGCAGTTAAATGAATGTGCACTCAATCACACTCCACTTCCAAAGCTCCTCTGTGTTCTCTTCAACAGGAAGATGTAAATCTAGTGGACAAAATGACATATTTAATGCAGACGGTGGAGCTGTAATGCATCTCCACATCACAACTTTCCTCCGATATCAGAACTGGACTGGACTGGACTAGTCCGACGTTCCTGCTCTGTTTTACCTCATTTATTCTATCCAACTGGATTCATTATTTTGATTAAAAAGGGCATGTTTATTAGAATGAGGTGAAAGAAATTTGATTGGTATATTAAGTAGATTTAATTAACTGCCAGCAGACGAGCACCCATCGCTAAACTGAGCACAATGTTGAATTCTTATCTTATTCTTCTTTGTAAAAGAAATGCAGTGAAAGTATGTAAAAATGCAAATAATTGACATTAATGATGAACACTTCATCATTGCCACCCAGTCGTAAACACAAATATGATTTCACATTGTAAACATGTATAGATTTAATACGGCAGACATGAATGCGCCCCGTATATATTTCTATGAACATAACTTTAAAAACAATACTGTGCAATGGATCATTTCTGGTTCCTGATAGAAGGCATGGTGTAGGTGCGTCTGCATTCATTTGAAATCAATTTCATATCCCATAATGCACAGCTAATCTAAACATTTTGAAGTTGCATCTTTGAATCCACCTGCATCATCATTCATTTTATATAGAGTCATTTTGAGACATGTGGACAAGGCCATACTCCACCTGTTCAGTCTAAAAATACTATTTTATAAGTGTTAGATCTCACAAATGTCTAAGTGACTCAAACTGTTCTTTCTTTATGATTTATACTTAAATAAGTTAAGACTGCTGTCATTTCAAAATGATTCAGGGAAGTTATGATTCATTAGAAATAATAAGGCTGATGCACATAAATTAGATTTAAGTGACAACTTTAGAGCAATAAAGAAACTGTCTTACAGTTAAAGTAGCCTTTCACTTCCGCTGAGCTTTTGCAGCTCTCTGCACATTATTCACAGCCGGTTACACTTGTTCTCGAGATGCAGCACTCTGCAGCTCCTGCAGGGGGAGCTGTTGCAGTTAGAAAAAACATAAAGCTCTGAACAGAGCGGCATCTACTGGGGAGGCGATGCAGCCACATTAAAGAGGAACAAACCTGCTACTCAGGACGTCACACATAGCCCTTGAATATCGTTTTTGGGTGGAAATGGCTTTTATCAAGTAATGGCTTTAAAACTGATTAATGCGTCATTTCCCATTCGAAAGAAACCCGGGATTCTTTCCGGATGAAATATTGTTTCTACAGCTCTGTGGAGTTTCACGCTTTGGGATCAGTGTGTGTGTGTGTGTGTGTGTGTGTGTGTGTGTGTGTGTGTGTGTGTGTGTGTGTGTGTGTGTGTGTGTGTGTGTGTGTGTGCACAGGAAGCTACGGACACAGATGCAGGTGAGATGGAGATCACAACCGACGCGACAGCCGGCGACTCAAAACTGGATCCAGTGTCCGGCGTCCTGCGGTGGCGACGGTGGTGGAACGGAGCTGGAGACACATAAACTGATGTTAGGTTTTCTTTTTATGTATTCAGATAATATTTTAATCACTTGTTAAAAAGGACAATACCAGTGTTTTGCATGTTATGACCTTTCTTTCTGCAACAAAAAAAATTAACTAAAAACATGCCATTTTAAACTCAAATTTGTATGATTTGTAAAATGCACGAAATGTATGTAAACAATATTTAATTATTGACATACATTCTACTGCTTAGAAACTCAACATGAGTCACATCTTCCCCATTTTTTTAACAATTGCATTAGAGTTCTGTTAAGGTAATATTTTAATATGAGTCACTATTTATCACCTATGGCTCTCTGACAGAAGCCCTTACATTTGCAGTATTAAGAAGTAAAAAACACACCTGCAATTACCCCTCATCACCACAGGGGCCGCCAAAAACAACAAAACGGAGCTCTTTCAAATTATGACTTGATTAATACGACAATACGATCGCTTTATTTGGACCATTACAGTTATTAACCAATTTATTTTCATTTGAATTGTTTAGCTGTAGTTTAAAAATAACTATAACGAGTCCTGACCTCGACCCTTTTGGCACAGTGTACATTACAAAAACATTACCTTGCAGGAGCGGAGAAGTCTCCCCAAAGATCTGAACCAGGGTTTGACTGAACCACTGTGTTCGAGTTGCTGCTGTCCAGCTCCAACAGGCAGCCTGAGATACAGGGAGACACACAACAAAACTCATTAAAAAAAGCAGCCGACACACATTTCACTTCACTTTCCTGCAGCCTGAAGCTCATTTAACAAGAAACTAATTACAACCGTGATTAAGAAAACAGGTCAGTCCCGTCGGTTAAAGCTGCACAGCGTCGTAATTTCACTCACTACAAAGATGCTAACCTACCTGTTGCCATGTCCCCCGTCTGGGGGACTATGTTGAGATTGGGTGAGCCTGACAGAGGAGGCGGGGCTATCTTGCCTCCAGGTGGTGGTGGGAGGAGTCCAAACCCACTTGAGCCTTGTGGGCGGGGCTTATCCCTCTTTTTACCTTGCTAGAGGCCGAGACAAAGAAACATTACATCTCTCAGATGTTCAAGAAGTTTAGGAATGTTTCTCAGCATGACTTTCAACACGTAAACCTTCTATTTCCTTGTGTTTTATCCCGTGTTTTTGTTTTACTTTCTACACTTACCAACAGTGAAGTTTTGAAACTGTAGTAACAGCTGGACGTTTTGAGGCTCTTACCCCTATGTTGAGTGTGATGGTCTGTCCCTCTTTGAAGCCCAAGTCCAGTTTAGGTCCCGAATCCCCGAGCTGGGCACTTTTACTGAATTCATGCTCCTGTTTCACCCATCTGCAGAGACGCACACAAACAAAACCATCAGCACAGATACACAAATAAACAACGCATCTCAGCAGTTTCCAGGAAAAACCACAGTGTGCAGCTTTCCACAAGTGAGGAGCTGTACATCTCAAAGACAAGCGTCTCGTTTGGGAGTGGACTGCTTATGCTGCAGAGGGTTTTGGGACAGAAGAAAATATAAGAAATATAAGACTATAAGACTAATCATCAGTCATTGCTGTGAATGTACATGCTTCCAACCAAACTCAAAGTTTGAAAAGTGTGAGAGTAATCCCATTACTTTCATCTCTAGGAGAAGACGTGAATCACTGCTTACTTGAAGTGGTCCTGCAGAGACACGTTGAAATCAAAAGCGTCCCCACGGTCCCCGAAGCCGACTCCTATAAAAGCGCTGCGACCTGCGGACGATAAATTAGGTTTTAGTAACCGACATGAACGACAGACGACTTTTAAAGTTCTTCAAACGTACATCCTTAAAAAAGAAAAGGTGACTTCAAACATGGCCGGCTTCGTGGTCATTTTTTCATAACATGCACGTCCTCACCGTTGTCATCCTGTATCCGCAGAACGAAGTATCGGC
The DNA here is from genome assembly GCA_032191485.1 of Leptoclinus maculatus. Lineage (NCBI taxonomy): Eukaryota > Metazoa > Chordata > Actinopteri > Perciformes > Stichaeidae > Leptoclinus > Leptoclinus maculatus. The sequence continues at coordinate 19,838,587 of JAVDOI010000002.1, forward strand.
TGGAGTCACTGACCGTCTCCATGGCGGTGCCGGGATACTCCTTAATGGGTGCCTGGGCAAACAGCTCCCCTGCAGGACACGAGGGGAAATGACAAGAGATGAAATAGAGAACAATGTGTCAGGACCACGGACTGTATATAAGAAGTAAAGTCATCGTGAGGTCACACATTGGTTTGTGGACTGACGTGTTGAAGCCTCGAGTTATGGCAGTATACGGCCGTGGTAGAGACCTGTCAATCACAGTAAGCCCCGCCCTAAAGCATACCCTGCTTCATGGTCTGTTTGACTCTAAATGGACCATAATGTACTAAATGAACATCATGCTGTATTGAAGAAGACTTGAAACTAGAGATTGAGACCATAAATTCATGTTTACAATGTTTACTGAGGTAATAAATCAAGAGAGAAGTAGAGTCATTTTCTCATAGACTTCTATACAACCAGAGGAGTCGCCCCCTGGTGGACACTAGAGAGAATGCAGGTTTTAAGTCACTTCCGCACTGGCTTCACTCGGAAGAACCGGAGGTCGTGTCACTTAATGAAACATTTTAAAGTATAACACACAATGAAGTCCCACCTGAGACCTTGTCCTCCAGTTTGACGTACGCCACTTGTCCCTTGGCTGTGATCCTCATTCGACCAGACCAGTCTGGAGTATCCAGCTTCCAGTCAGCTGCCCTGTAGACAAACAAGAATATGTAAAATTGATTGTTATTATTATTGATATATTATATTAACTAGATAACCAACTGTTACACAAAGAAAATGTCTATTTTTTTTACAATGTAAACCCTTAAATAACTTTACAAATACAACTTGAACAACTCTGGATTTTGAAAAAAACAGAAAAAACATTTGTGTGATATAATCTTAGATTTGTATCGCTGTGAATGATACAAAAAAATATCAGTTACTCTTTTCAGGAAGGTATTAATACATGTTTTACCACATAACAGGTTGTCGCTTTGGCGTGAGAGAGGTGAAAGTATCCAGTATTTTACTTGTTTTAGGACCGTTATCGATATGAAGAAGAGACTTAACGTCTCTCATCCCTTTAATCATCTTGTGTTCCTTCAGATTTGTCTTGGAATAAATCACCTTGGACCAATTTGACCATACATATCTATTTATTTATTCCTTTATAGACTTCGGTATATGAATGTGAAAGGTGGATAAACATTCATACCTCTCTTTCTAATCCCCACACTCTCATACTGCAGCCCGTTATCAGATAAAGCTGCTGGTGCACATGTGGATCCATATGTTTATTGTATGATTGTTTATAGGCTATAATCTCTCCATGCATGTGGAACCCAGACAGTTAAAATGCGCATCACAGGGTAGACATACAAGTTTGAATCTATAATGACAATCTCAATCAAAAACTAGTCACACAGAAAACCCTGAAAATGTGTTTTTGGTCTCAATTCAATGGTGTCAGTGTGTGAAGAGGACCCCGAGCTGTCCCACGGGAGTGGGACTGTCCTGGCACGATGACAAACGGCCCCGTCACATCTCTGACAGCTCAGCCGCTCCGAACAACAAAGCGACACACAGAGAACCAGCCGGCGATTCAAACCGTAAAAAAAAACATTTTAAACTGGACATTTCTTATCTCCACTCTTTCAACCCATAACCCCCCCCCCCTCCCTCCCTGATTCGTGATTTGTAAGCATGCTCTGGTTCCCAGTGAAAGTGAAATGCCCGCACCGAGCGACACCAAACACCGTTAAAACCATCTGATAAAGCGCCGTCAACGACCCGGCGGTTGTTTCTTTACCTGTATGCGCGATTTGACGCTCGCGGCGGGATGCGATAAACGTTGACATCGGGTTTTACGCACAGGATCGACTCGTACTCGCCCTCGGCCGCCATCTTGATTCAACTGTTATTGATGTGGGAGTAATGGTTGTGACTCATTTATTCTCTTCTTTTCTGAGAGGGGGGGTTGTGTGTGTGTGTGCGTGTGTGTGTGCGTGTGCGTGTGTGTGTGTGTGTGTGGTCTGCGTCCTAACCGTCAGAACGCCGTCAGTTAAAGCATAACCCACTAACCAAAATGCATCTTAAATGTTATTAAACGGATCGATATACTCTCGTGAAATTCCTTCAAATTGTAATTTTATAGGAAAACAAAATAATTTTCTGCTAATTTATTTTTCAGTTGCATTATAAAAGACGCACAGCTGGTGCACAGACATGCATATTTAATTGAGAATAGAAATAATAATACATTTAAAAAAACCACGTCGTGAGGGGGCGTGGACTAGCAGGTGGTGCTGAAAACTGCGGAAGCGGAAATCGTCGTCGTGTCCAGGATTCTTCGAGGAGATCTGCTCAGGGTTAGTCCTTTATTTGTAATGCAAATACGCATATTTGACACACGAAATAACGTGCTGCGGGTTTGTGTTCTAGTTTATCTCTAACAACAGCGACTGCTTCTGCAACAACCCTTTGATTTGATGGCTAAAAGTCGTGATATTTACGCTTATACTCCAGCTGGCTCGATAACTACGTACGACCGTATTTACGGCTGCTGCTCGTCTTCAGTCGCTGTCCGAGGTCCTGAAAACAATCCTCACAGATACGTTACTCGCATGCACGTCGGCTCACAGTTGATTGGGGATCAGGGCGATCATCCATGGTGTGGTAGTAATAATAATCCCTATGCATGAGGTTGTGAGCTTGTATTTTCTCACACCAGCCACAGGAGGCTGCCAGCTAACTAGCTTGTAGCTTAGCCAGACGGCTAACCTAGGTGAGGATCTGTGTTTGTCGCAGTGATTATGACAAACTGCCACGAGCTGTCACGTCGTACAGCAGGTGTAGGCGCACCTTTAGAATAGCTTTTCCAGTCATGCATTCATAATTGTAAGCTTGTCACTCACTGCCAACTCAATGCATCAGCTCTTCTTTTCTTTAATGTTGACTGGTTCCTCTCTGCAGCTGAGACAACATCCTGAGACAAGTCAATGCAGTCAGAGAGAGGATAGAGCAGGATGTTCGCTCACTGAGCCAGCACTGAAGCAACATACAAAATACATCTTTGACGGCACAGGCTTTATAAAAGGTAGAGTTTGTGTGTTTTTTATTTTTTATTATGTGTATATGTGTGTGTGGACCCTTTCTGTGTAAGCATGCAACATTGTTCTCAAGTTTTCTCTGAATCAGATCCCTCCTCCCCCTTTAGACACCATGACGTCCTCTATGCTCCGCCGACAGCTGAAGAACCTGGTCCAGAACTACTCTGAGGCCGAGGTCAAGGTAAGAATGAAGCTGGTGAAGAACTGAGCGAACCCCAATATCCCCATTATGTCAGCTAAATGTGTTTGAAAGGATGCACCCACCTAAGGGTCAGTTGAGTTGAAAGTTATAGGTGCAAGATCAATAAAACAAGCCATACATTTAAGGTTCTACAGCAGTAAACTCTCACAGTTCTCTTACATCACAGTGAGACATTCTCTTGTATCCTAACCTTCAGCTTTTAGGAATCAGGGAAATCTGTGGATATCCTTCTTGCCATTATGCTGATCTGATGAAACATGATCCGTAATAACCTGCCAGAACAGATTACTTATTATTTTTGTCAGCATAAATAATTGAGGTGATATCAAAGATGACTTGCTACATTGTAATCACGGTTTCTACGGTGACTGTGAGCCTTTTTCTCACAAGCTGGCGTCTGTGACCTTCTGACTGCCGCCGCCTTATATTTCCTGATGTGTCTGGCTTTGCTTCTTCTGCAGGTGAGAGAGGCGACGTCTAATGACCCGTGGGGCCCGTCCAGCTCTCAGATGGCCGACCTCTCCGATCTGACCTACAACGTGGTGGCCTGCAATGAGATCATGACGATGCTCTGGAAGCGCCTGAAAGACGACAAGAACTGGAGACACATCCACAAGGTATTTGTTTTCTTCTCATGGTTTTGTCTTATAAATTCCACAATTATATGTTTTAAAAAAAAGCAGTTAAACTGTACAGATTGACAGTTTCTTTTTTTTTTTTTTCATACCAGTCCCTGACACTGCTGGAGTACCTGTTAAAGACCGGCGACGATCGTGTGCTTCTGAAAATGAAAGACAACATCTACATCGTCCAAGCCCTCACCGAGTATCGCTTTGTAGAAAAGGATGGCAAGGATCAGGTGATACTTTTGGTATCCATTTAAAGGTTGAATGCTGTACATTAAGATTGTCCATTATTGGCACTATAATATCTATATCATCATACTCCTTTTAACCTCCAGGCCAAGTTCACAATTAAAGAAAACATGGTGTCTCACACATTTGTAAGAATCCCTTGATTCAAAAGTTTTCCAGAAGACATTGCTTGACACTTTGGGGGTTTACAGAACTTGTAATATTTGGGGTTTGTTTTTCAGGCTTAGATAGGGTATTGCTCCAGTGAGCTGTCAATCAAAGTCTAATTTAAGCATATCTGTCCCAGGGTGGAAATGTGAGAGAGAAGGCCAAAGTCGTCCTTGTTCTTATGGAGGACGATGATAAACTGAAGGAGGAGAGAGACTTTGCCATCAAGACCAGAGAGAAGACTTCAAAAAATGCTGCTGGTGAGCCCTTCTGTCCTAAACTATCATTGGCTAAATGCCAATTGTTTAAACCGTCTTAGTATAATTCACTTAATTTGTCTGTGTCTCTCATTAAAATCTCTTTTCCGTTCCTTTTAACAAGCCTCATCTGCTGACGCCATCAAGGATCCCAACTACAAGCCATGCTACGTTGGCGGGGCCGCAGGGCTTCCATCCTTAGACAACATACCGTCAGTGGCCGACTTGACCGCTTCCTTCGCTGCCCGCAAAGAGGAGCGTCTAAAGCAGGAAGTTGAGAAGAAAGAAGGGGAGAGGAGGGTAAGTGTAAAGCAAGTACAAAGCTCATCTACGGCAAGTGGACACAAAAGCACAAATACTACACCACTGCAGTCGAGTACAGGAACACTGGAAACATTATCCTCAAAAATAAGCATAGTTATATCAACATGTTTTTAAAGTCTCAACAAACCCAATGTTCCATGCACCATGCCAGTTTTTGAAGGCAAAATTTCAGTCAAAGAATGGATCATTTGAAATGAGATTACAGACCGGTTCACAATACCAATTGCAATCGATTACTCTGCTTAAATAAACAGTTAGATCTCATGTGTCAACAGGACAAGTTCAGTAACACCACTAATGAAGCCATGTGTAAGCGCTTGTGTTTACCTCTCACCTCTCTAACTGTAATATCCTAGGCCAAGTTGAGTGATGACGAGCTGAAATGGGAGGATGCAGGAAAAGGCAATGACGGTGAAGGAGGTGCTTGGGGAGGGGAGAAAGCAGAGGAGGAGGAGGAGAAGGAGAAACCAGATGCATGGGGAGCCCTGAAAGAACCTAAAGAAGCCGCAGGTCCATGGGGCGCACCCTCAAAGCCTGACACAACTGACACACCCGCCAGCGGTGATCCTTGGGGGGCTCCAACTAAAGCTGATGAGGATACATTTTCAGCACCACAAACTGATGAAGATTCATTTGCTGCACCAAAGAATGGAGAAGATCCTTTTGCAGCTCCAAAAGATGAACCCGATCCATTTACTGCATCAAAAGGTGACCCGTTCAACGCACCAAAAGATGGTTCAGACCCCTTCAATGCACCCAAAGACAAGGAACATCCATTTGCTGCTCCAAAAAATAAACCAGATCCCTTCAATTCGTCTATCCATGATCAATTCAATGCCCCGAAAGATGATCCATTCAACTCCCCGAAAGATGATCCATTCAACTCCCCGAAAGATGATCCATTCAACTCCCCCATAGATGATCCATTCAATGCCCCCAAAGATGATCCATTCAATGCCCCCAAAGATGATCCATTCAATGCCCCCAAAGATGATCCATTCAACTCCCCCATAGATGATCCATTCAACTCCCCGAAAGATGATCCATTCAATGCCCCCAAAGATGATCCATTCAATGCCCCCAAAGATGATCCATTCAATGCCCCCAAAGATGATCCATTCAACTCCTCGAAAGATGATCCATTCAATGCCCCAAAAGATGATCCATTCAATGCCCCAAAAGATGATCCATTCAATGCCCCGAAAGATGATCCATTCAATGCCCCGAAAGATGATCCATTCAACGCTCCAAAGGATGATCCTTTTAATGCCCCAAAAGATGATTCCTTTACTGCACCAGCATCAACTCCCCCTAAAGAAGACCCATTTGCAGCACTAGCATCATCTAAAGATGACCCCTTCACTGCTGCAACAACACCACCCAAAGAGGATCCTTTCTCTGCACCATCCAAACCTACAAAAGAGGACCCCTTTGCTGCTGCTGCAACAACACCACCCAAAGAGGATCCTTTCTCCGCATCATCCAAACCCACAAAAGAGGACCCCTTTGCTGCTGCTGCAACAACACCACCCAAAGAGGATCCTTTCTCCGCATCATCCAAACCCACAAAAGAGGACCCCTTTGCTGCACCAACAACACCCCCTAAAGAGGACCCATTTACGGTGCCATCCAGTCCACCAAAAGATGATGCCTCCGATCCCTTCAATGCCCCTCTAGTGAGCTCGCCTCAAGGCAATGCAGATGCGTGGGGAGCCCCTGCTAGCTCTCCACCCACTGACGGGTCAGATCCCTGGGGGGCACCGTCTCCTCAAGAGGAAACAAAGAGCGGAGATCCCTGGGGGGACGGGACAAGCGCCTTCTCACCTGTTGGTAATTCTGATGCATTTGGAGATTCGTCCAAACTGGACAATGACCCATGGGGAGCTCCAGGTAAGAAACTAACAAATAGATGCTCCTAAACTTGAGGTTAACTTAGTATTTTTTTTCAAGAGCTTGCATCCATATCCCATCGCCCTCTTTAAGAAATAAAACTTTCTCAGGTGTCATCAGAACTTCGATCATGAATAACAAGTGGTCATATATTGTGTGAGATCTAACCCCTGTGCCACCAGAATCATCCCAGTGGGACTTTATTACCTGGTTGTGCTGTTAGAAAGAGTCAATACCCGCCACAAACCATCAAGCATCACTTGCAACGGCTGTGGTTAACACTTTATTGGTGAAATGTTAAGGACCCTGAGTAAGAGATTGGAAGAGAGAACGTAAGCAGACATGTCAACTATCTGCAAACATCAAAACCAGTCGTAACGACTGGGAAGGGGCTCAAAGTCATCAACCAGGACTCAGTGAACAGTTGAGGAAAGATCAAGGAGACCATCCAGGGACGGGTGTTACGATCGCCCCTCATATACAACCACTTCTTTTTACATGACCGAAGTTCCTTAACAAAGCCGTTACACTGAAATATTTAATTAGATTAGATTAGCTAGGTCTAATTTATTTAACTGTATGTTATTGTTTTGTCCTTTTTGAACCTTTCTGCTCTATGTCCCTGTTAAGCTGCAGCTCCAGTCAGCACAGATGATGCGTGGGGTTCACCTGCTCCACCCTCAGACTCCTCCCCGGCTAGTGACCCCTTTGGCGACGGGGCATCTAAAAAAGGTGATCCTTGGGGTGCGCCGAGCAACGCGTCTAGCAATGGGACAGGTAAACTTCACACTCTGTCTAAAGGCTTGTTTCTGTGATTCATTCATTATTCATGGGAATACAACCTCATTGTCTGCTTGGTACTCAGCAATAACATGCTCCGCTCTGATTAAATCAACTAAATCTTTCCTCTGCATAGTTTATAAAGATGTATGCTTGTTTTTAATCCAGAGAAGACTATGCCAGCTGGCTTAGTGCTCGGTAGAGAACGGTGACTCTAACAACCTAACTCTCTCTGTGCCTGAATCTGATTTTACGTCAACGTTTTCTCCCATTTTCTCCATTTCACCCCCATCTTCCCATCGGTAAGCAGCTGCGACTAACAATCATAACCAATTAAACTTCTCTTCCGCTTTGCTCTCTCTTCCTCCCTGACCTGTCTCCCAAAAGAAAACACCTTTTAGAGTAGAATTGGGCCTTTATTGTATTGCAGGGAAGCGAACGGCGCAGGAGGAGAAGGCGTACACAAAGACTGCTTCGTTTCTGGGCTCTGCGGGCGCGTCGCTCGTTGACTTGGACGATCTATTTTCTTCTAACCCCAAACCCAAACAGTGCCCCCTCCCCAACACGCTCGTCACCCAGACACAAGCCATCGGTAAGGACGGAGAAAATGCTTCACTCTGGGTGACGAAAGGCTTCTCGTGTGGGATCATTTGTGGTGCGCTTGATTCAAATGGATGCATGATCAACTTCAAAGACTGGAAAATCACCGAGATACTAGCAACCTGTAATTCGCTGGTGATGATGATTCAAATGTATTCCACTACTGTTTAGCTGAAGTCCAGAGAGAGAGAGAGGGAGAGGGGTGGAGACGGTATGATTGACAAATATATATTTATCAATAGGTTTGTATGGAAAAGCTTACTGTGATCATGTGTTTTGCCTATTCACCCCTCCCCTGGGTTCTCGCTGTATAGATGTTGTGTATGTGTGTGTGTGTGTGTGTGTGTGTGTGTGGGCATTAGTGACCTATTGAAGTTTAGTATAGAAACTAGTGTATATTAACCAGCAGATATGTAACTCTTCTCACCCCTCTCTCTCTCTCTCTCTCTCTCTCTCTCTCTCTCTCTCTGCTCTGGTGCATTTTCTCTTTGCTGGAATACTTCAAACTCCCTCCCTCCCCTCATCCCTCCATCCTCCTGTTACTCCTCCCTAATTTCCCAGGCGCTTTCAAAGCCAGGGGCATGACATCTGTCCCCGTGGTCAGATCAGGGGCTGTTGCAGGCCTATCCCTTCCTGAAACATCAACCCCGTACTGCAGCCCGCTTGGTTCCACCCTCGCTCCCTCCTTTGGTGCACCTTCTCACACCTGTGGAGCTGCTAAACCTTCCAGTGAATCTCCCTTATTTCAGCTACCGTCCCATTGCACGGGAGTTTCTCATTCTGGGTTAAACATGCTTCAGGTGGCTCCCCCATGTTCAGGAACCGGAATGGTCCAATCCGTTTCTATGGGAGGGAGTCCACAAATGGGACTGAGCATGAACCCCTCCTTTGGAGGACTGGGAATGGTGCAGTCTGGCTCTCTGCTGGGGATTCCTTTGACAGACCCCCTCTTAATGGGAACAGGAATGGGTCAGTCCAGTTTCTTTGGAGGGACTTGCCAGGCAGGGGGGGCTCACTTGGGAGGTTCCACTCCACAGGCCGGGGGGAGAGTCCCCTTCCAGCCACAGTTGCTCTCAGGCAACGGGGCGGGTGACACAGGGAACCAAAACAACAATCCATTCCTGTTCTGACAGCTTGACATGGAATATTTCCTGCCAGATACATATATAAGATTAGATCATTTTTCCAATCATAGCCCAAAGATATTAGATTAATTGACTTTGTATCTTCAAGGCAGTCGTTGAGTTTTGTCAGCCTTACAATATAATCAAATGGTATTTCATTTTTCTCGTAGGCAGGGACCGTCAAACATTTTGTGAATTTGGCCATTTCTTGAATTAAAATGTTGTTTTTCAGCAACCGACTCTTAAAAATCAGATGTCAGAATAAGTCCTCGAATGCACCAATAAACTCATTTATGAAACGTATTTAGTTGTGAGAGTCCCTGCTCCTCTGATTCACGCTGTGATAATGACATAGTGGGTGGTATGAAACCACAGGCAGACTGGAAAGTAACAGTTTAAACCTTGTGTGCTATACTTTTGGAAAATGAGCAGTAGCAACGTTAAGACAACTCGTAAGGCTAAAACATGCAGAACCACTTTTATAATCCTTTAATTAAACCCGTCAGCTCCTCAGCTTACACCTCCCCTTGAGATCTACACACGTCCAAATAAAATGACAGCCATGGTTAAAATGTATGCAACATGGTGTAATATAATAACAGAAATACACACAAAGTCTGTGCACAAGTCTGAGACGCAGAGAGCATCTTGAGTGTGTGTCTAAGTGGAAATACTGAAGAATTACTGTTGATGTGAGTGTTGACCTGTAAAACATTGACGGAGCTGATGTGGGGAAGACGTCACTGCAGGTTTTCATTAATGTGTGTGTGTGTGTGTGTGTGTGTTTGTACAAGGCGTGTGTGTGTGTGTGTGTGTGTGTGTGTGTGTGACCTGCATGCACGCAGTGTGTGTGTTCAGTATATATTGTGCTGATGTAAATAGTGGAAGTAATCACAGATAAACCTTGAAATATACTGTACATTAGAGTGTTACAATCATGAGTAACTATTTATTGATCTATTGATTGATTGATTATTTATTGATGCAGCGATGGCCTCCAACAAAGACAAGTCCAGGTTAACTTTCTTTACAGTGTCGTCATCATCGGGTTGACCGGATTGTATTGATAAGATTTCAAGCATGATTGGCTCCAAGCTGACTGTTCAAACACGGCGTTATCAATCAACTCAGTAACCAATGGTGGCTTTTCTTTTCTTCCCTGTTTAGATTTGTAGTCGTTCTTTGTGTTCATTCATTGTGTAATTGAACACGTCCCCCGCTGTATCTCCTGGAACAGAAACGTGTTACTGTATGATGTTTAGCTGCAGCGTTGGCTGAATAAAGTCTGAATTTGAACATACCAACCTCTTTAATGTGCATGCAGTCTGAGCCCATCCTCCTCTGTAAGTGTGTGTGTGTGTGTGTGTGTGTGTGTGTGTGTGTGTGTGTGCCCCTCATCTATTTAGGCTAATGACATTTCAACACACACCTGCATCTCTTTGTGTTGTTCTTCTACAAATGAAGATGCATCGTTTTGAGAGGTTTTGACTGAGAAAACATGAACAGTAGAGTTCAATGTCATCTATGAGACGTGAAAACATCACAGTTCAGTTCATCAACGCCAGACCGGACCAATGACGTCACTTAGTTTTGAATTGTTAGCGTTGTTTGTGTTTTATGGGCCTCGTCGCGTCTTTTGTGTATTCTTTTTATATTTTTTAAATATGAACTTTGGTGGAAGATTTGACTGAGTTTAAGCAGGAGGAAGATGAGAAACCCAAAATACTATTCGTATTATTTCCTCAAATTTAATTTTGTATGAAATTAATTTATTTTGCTGTGTATTTAAACTTAAAGCTGTGTTGTAAACTGTGACAGTGTACAGTACATTTGAGAAATAAAATGATACAATAAGTGACCTGCTAACTGTGTTTGTTGAGCTCTGTGGCTTTTCTCTCCGGCAGAGTTTCTCAAATGTTAATGTTTAAACTGAATTGTTTATTGTTTATTGGGGATTCCTTTGAGCAAAACTTTCTTACAACCCAAAAAAACCTACCGGCTGTCACCACAAGAGGGCCATCAATACATATTCAGACACGATATTGCAGTATGAGATGCTTAATGAACCACCAGTTGATATCACTGTCAACATATGTTTTGATTATTAAACATTACATAATGTAATATATTGCTGAAGGGAAATACATGCTTCCTAAGTGATTTAAAATAAATGACCATATGAAACACAAAGTATGATTAAAAGCTGTGTTTTTGATCATTTATGAGTTACTAAACAGGCTTACTGGTCACAAGCAAAGGGGCCCAAAGTGTCAGGAGCCACTAAAACGGACACGTACCAACCAGGAAGAGACTCAATATGACCAAAACAATATATAAAATAACTAATAAAACAGACAAAGGACTACAAAGAGACACGCAACAACTAAAACGAGACAATAATAGACTGACAACAACTATGAAAACAAGCAAAACAACAACAAAGTGACTACAAAGACACACAAGAAGACTACAAAGAGACCAAAACAACTACAAAGAGACTCAAAATGACTGCAAAGACACATAAAACAACTACAAAGAGACACAAAACAACCACATAAAGTAGAGGAGGTTGGGCTCAGGGGGCCACTGTCTCATAATCTGCTCTTGGTTTGTATATTTCTTAAAACATGTCTGGAGGAGATCTCCAACTAAACTCTGTATTGTTCATGTACTCAGTGTATCTCCTCAGTCATTTAGGAGAGTAAGGGGAGTGGAGTTGATGAAAAGAGGAGGGAGCGTAGGATTGGCTCTGAGAGAGCTTAGTGTCTAAAAACAGAAATGGGGGGAGATTGGGGATTTTGATAGTTAGTGAGCATGTGCTACATTAGGACACAATGGTCAGTTGAGTCCTTGTGTTGCCTTTTTGTGTTTTGCAGAAGTAAGTCGGATTACATAATGCTCTCACTGAAAAGTTCTCATTTACAGAGAATAAACCGTAAATTCCTGCCTGTCTCAACACATTGTCTTGTTTTTTCTCGCCAGCACACCTTTGCTCACCAACAGCTTTGAGTGATTAAACATCTAATTTGTCAAAATTCCCATCGCCTGACCTTGTAAAAAATACTTTTTACATCATTCATCATAATTTCATTCAGTCACGTGAGGCTGTTCATTCCTGATTGTCGGGTTTGATGAGTTTTGATGACTTGGGAAATTAATACTTTTTTGTTTTTATATCCGATTCATCGATTAATCGAAAAAATTATCGACAGATTAATCGATTATTAAAATAATCGTTAGGTGCAGCCCTACTAAATACGACAGCTTGCTTGGCGTTTATTTTCTGCAGAAGTACCTCCACTTAAGAACTACTGAAGGTTGTTTTTTTTGGAGTTTGTTTCTCCACCTTGAGACTTTCATTTGGGTGTTTCAGTTTCTTCTGTGTGCAAATGCACTTTTTTGGAGATTGGCAGGACGTTTAGCTGCTAACTAGGATCAACTTGGGGAATGAGGTTGTGGACTTGTCGTCTTCTCTTCGGTGTACTTGGCTAAATACTTGTATTTGTCCATTAAATTGCTTGAATTATAAATATAGATATGTATATACTTTGTATCTGTTGTTCTACCGGAGCCGAACAAACTCTACGGAGGCAAGAAAACCTACAAAGTTGGAACAAACTGTTCCAAACATGCTGTCGCTGTTTTACCAATCAGAGATTCAAACCAACGACTTTCAAGGCATGATTGCCTAAAGCCAGCAACTGTACATCCTGCACAGCTGTACTTAAGACGGGTTGAAGTTTAGAGAGCGACAACGCTGTCACACTCATCTCGATCCAAGCTGTTCCATACCATATCGTCAGATTAATCACTATAGGAGCAGAGGTCAGGAGGGTTACGAGTGAGCGAGCAGGAGAGATGAAGATAACAAGAGAGAGGGAGGAAGAGAGAGAGAGAGAGAGAGAGCTGTGGATGAATAGACACACTATAGAGAACAAACGGGAGGGAAAGTAACAGATGGACTAGTGAGGATTAGAGAAATCTGGGTGGGTTTCTGATGGAAACTCACCCCAAGACGGAGGAGGGAGTGATGAGGGAGCGCAGAAGAAAGGTGACGGAAAAACCGAAGCCCCTTTCGAGGAGCGGGGAAAGGAAACACAAAGAGTCTCAAAGAACGGTGAGTCTTCTGAGTTTCTACTTTGCCTCTTGAGTGTAAACTGATCAAGAGTTGAGCGTGAGCAGCAGCTGGATTTTTCAGTTTATAGAGTGTGCATTCTGCTTTTATTGACTGTGAATCTCCTGTTGTTTCAATGAGACTATATTCATGATTTTTTCATGTTTCTGTACCCACCAAATCTACCTACTAAAGTCACTAGAAATGAATGTTCTGTATGCTGGGATAGTAGATTGAGTTCATGTCTCAAAGTTGTTTGCTTGCAACAGTTAATCTGTCAGCTGTCGGTAAAATGGACAGGTGTGTGGAGACATTAAGTCTGCACACGTACAGTCAGTCGAAGCAGAACAAAATACCGTACGGATTATGGTTTCACAGGAGATGATTTGATGGAACAAATTAAAGCCCGATGGTTGAACATAGAACAGAACAGAGATAGAAGAACGACTTACTTCTGGCATTAGTAAGTCAGAATGTAATTTAAGACAGACAGATCACATGTTAACTTAAATCTCATTGACTCTGGTCTCTCATTACAAACTCAGGCTGTGCTGCCCAACATTATTCAAACCCTCACAACTTTGTTTGACAATTGGAGTTTCCAAAGATAACAAAGGTTGAATTTTTAGGGCTTGGATTTGTGTAACATGATGCACAAGACATATTGGAATATATATTATATATTATAAGAATATTTGGAATATCTGAACTCACCGTAAAATTCATGTAGCTTCATTGGAGAACACAGTGTTTAAGTTACTGACAGAAACCGTGGAATGAGAGGATTTTTCCAACTTTAAAACCACTGAATAGCATAGACTGTATTTAAGAAGTGGATCTAGTCACTGTGGACTCGAGGTTTGACTCGAGGTTTACTAAATGAACATCATGCTGTATTGAAGAAGACTTGAAACTAGAGATTGAGACCATAAACTCATGTTTACAATGTTTACTGAGGTAATAAATCAAGAGAGAAGTCATTTTCTCATAGACTTCTATACAACCAGAGGAGTCGCCCCCTGGTGGACATTATAGAGAATGCAGCGTTAACACACTTCAGCATTGGAGGATGCCGCCTGCTGAAGGGGGAAACTGATAACATCAACTGATATGATGCTGCAGATGGACCTTATTTTGCACTGCATGATACCTTGAAGCCACTTCAGCCTCAGCTGCATTTTATTTGGAAATCAAAACACTTCCCCCAAACTTCTTTTTTAAACCTCCTTTGAAAACAAATTCAGATTCAAGTTTTATTCACTAGCGACCATGTTAACAGGTTCTGGAGTAACAACAACAAAATCATGTTTAGTGACTCAGCTGTTCATCTCTTAATCTCCCTTCTTTACTTTCAGGTGGTCGTCCCGACAAAGACGGCATGAGAATCACTAGACATTAATCTCATCCACCGAACCCTGCAAGATTAACCCAGATTACCAGGCCCAGAGGTAGGCCTGAGATACCGGACTAATCAGTCCTTCGTCAGCTCAATCCCTCCTGGAGAGGTGGAGGAACAGGTTGAAGAACGGGATGTGCCCTGAGAGCGCGACTGATTAGTCGCAAAATCCGCAGGATAAAATCAAGACGTCTATCTTTATCCGAGCGAAGAAAAAGTCATAAAAAAAGAAACAGAAAAGGATCTGAGATGTGGAAACATGGGGTAGAGTGACAAGAAATGTGTGGAGTCAAACGTGTCGCCTGGCTCGTGCCGTAACATCAAGAAGAAAGGAAGGTCTCGAATTTGAATCTGATGAACTACTTTCCTGAGTTTCTTTGACTGCAACTGGAGCAGTAGGAGAGCCGGAGTTCCTCCTGCAGCCTCTGACCTGCACATCTGTCTCTGTCTTACTCAGCTGGAAGTGATTAAATCCAACGCATTTCATCTTTCTCTGCTCCACTGTCCTCTGACCTCCGCCTGTCAACTCCTTCTTCAAGCCCCCCAACCCTCCCTCCAGCTCTCCACCCGACCTCTGACCCTAATCCCCCTCTCTTCTCTCCTTTCCACCATCCTCCTTGAATCAATCTCAATCGCCACAACTAACCCGCCACGCTTCATCTTGACCCGCCACTGTGGTGTCACGCAAAACCCGCCCGCTCCCGATTGGTCAACAGAACCTTTCTAACCCTCAAAGTGAAGCCGAAGCCGACTCTCTGGTCATAACTAATTTCTCCCAGAGTGTCCTCTTCGTGGCGAGAAGCAACAATGCTGGAGAACATGTCCAGACGTAACCGCTCCCTGCTGTCGCTTTCCCTCACCTCGCTGGCCCTCACGCTGTCCGTCTCGGCTTTCTGCACCTCCTATTGGTGTGAGGGGACGCACAAGGTGGTGAAGCCTCTCTGCCTGTCACCTGTCAAGTTGAAGAACTGCGGACAGAACAACAGCCAGCCGTACACCACAGGTGAGGCCGTGAAACAAAGACCAAGTTATCATTTCAGCATGGCTGCCCCTGACGATCAGGTACTCAAGTTTGTCCATAAACCAGATACTGACAAAACCCTACAGGTTTGGTGATTTGCAAACCTGTAAGTCTTTAGAAATTCAGGATTTTTAGACATCTAGATTATAAATTTTAACATCATACTTCACATCAATCAATTCGTCATGAAAATGCTGTTGAAACAACAGTTTCATGTGACGCAGATGTCTAAACTAACTTTCGCTTGTCAACGAAATGCAGCCCAGTTTTACCTCAGGCGTCTTTTGGCTGGAAAACACAAAATCTGTGTTTATTTGGGAACTTAAAAGTGATAAATTCTACACAGCATATCCTATATATATATAGTGCATGTGAGTCCCAGTGTGCATGTCCCACTGTCTAACTGCCGTCGCTCTGCACTGCGCTCATACTGTGCTGACAACACAAACCCGACCCCACGCCGTCGCCATGGAAGCTTAACGCCCATTCTTCGGTCCCCCTTCCCCTCGAGGTAAACACTGTTAGCTCTGCCAGCACTTGTTGCCGTTGTTAGCGCTGTTAGCTGCAAACTGCCAGCTCAGCGGTCGCCATGTTGGGAGCCATTTGGAGGCAATCCCCCAATGCTATCATTGTTTCAGTTCTGTTTGGTTGTTTGATTATTAGCAATCATATTTGGTAGAAAGTTTGGACATAATTCAAAGAATGGTTTGGATCCAGTGACTCTTTTAAAAGTGGGCCTTTTCTTTGGCATGTTTAACCTGATGCAGGTGGATTTTTTAATGTTTGACTGTCAGTTTATTGATGTCAAAGCAAGTATAATTATATTTTTACCAGGAAATCAGTGTAACAATCCAAACACTTTCTCCCTGTGACTTTGGTTTCTTTATTCATTCATGAATGTGAAATAACAAAATAGTCTAAAATGAAAAAATGCACCTACGTGCTTTTACACGATTTTTATGGCATCCACAGTATTTTTCTTGCACCTCATATTCAAGTATTTTTCACTTGACTTGACTGGCAGAGATTCACATAATCCCGGCTTTGTTGCTAATCTCAGAACTTTGTATCTGCTTCTGCATGTTATCTGGATTCACTCACCCGCTGTCTTATCTCTCAGCACTAAGCCTATTTGTTTCCATGTAGCATTCGACTTTCCCTCCATAGAAAATGACAGATTACCTAAAGAGCTGTGTTTCAGGGCCGGATTGTGTTACACGCTGTGAACTACAGGACACCCTTTTAGGATTTAAAGCCACAGTTTCTTAGAATGCTTAAAAAAAAGGCTCCCAAAGTGCATTGAGGAAAATAAAAGTCTCTTTCTTCACCTCTACTTTCTCCGTCATTTACTCACAAGTTTTATTTTCTTAATTTCTTTCCTCCATCCAGAGACCCCCACGCCGGACCCCAGGCAGCTGATCTCCAACGTGACGCTGTCTCCGCAGCAGAAGGAGGAGCTGGCCAGGATAAAGAGGAAGCAGATGGCCAACGCCGTCCAGTACATCTGGGAGACGGGCGAGGACAAGTACATGCTGCGCTACTTCCACACCGGCTTCTGGCTCTCCTGTGAGAAGCACAATGAAGGTGTGTGTGTGTGTGTGTGTGTGCGACGGGAGCAAAAAAAGAGAAACTTAATTGGTTACACAACTGGGTTTGTACTCAGAGGTTCATTGTTAAAAGCACCTGCATGGTACCAGTTCAGTACCTGAAATATTTGTACCCAATGTGAAGTATTTGTAGGACAAGTAATGTGATACCACTTCAAGTAGAAAGGTACTTAAGGTATCAAAAGTAAATGTACTGACCTTTGACAGTGTCTTAAGATCTAAAACTTCACATTTGAAGTTGAATATTACCCTCTAAATTATAGTGGAGTATAAATCTAAAGTAACATAAAAGAGAAACTCTCAAGTAAAGTACAAGTACCTCAAAACTGCTGTACATTTTGGCATTGTATGTTCTTGCAAACCATGGATGTCGACTTTTTAGCATTCGTTCAGAGGTGACGTAACTATCGAGCGACCGTTATCAAAGGTTACCTGGTATGAAAGTTATGTAGTATAACAACGAGTATAACAAGCGAGAAAGTCCACCAAGGGAGAGTGTGAGGGGTGGTGGATGGGTCACACAAACACACTCTAAGGGTGGTTGTTATTTATTTATGTCACGTTGTTGCGTCACGTTGATGCGCTACGTTGATGCGCTACGTTGATGCGCTACGTTGTTGCGCTACCTTGTTGCGCTACCTTGTTGCGCTACGTTGTTGCGCTACGTTGTTGCGCTACGTTGTTGCGCTACGTTGTTGCGCTACGTTGTTGCGCTACGTTGTTGCGCTACGTTGTTGCGCTACGTTGTTGCGCTACGTTCTTGATTATTTTTCCTAACTTAGTAGGTTTGCTGCTTAAACTTAACCTTTGTTTCACAACATTAACCCCGTGGCATTGTGTGTTTCTGCGAGTGTGATACCAAATATTATGGTGTACCATTCCCGCCATTTTTTTATTCCTACAAACAGTTCCATCAGTTGCCCATACTTTTCACAAAATGAAAGAACAGATTAGAAGATTAAACAGTTGTTATTTTAACCCATGTTATAATTTGAGTGTTGATTTTAACAGATTGTTTTATTATTTTAAACCTTTTAAACCCCTGCTTTTCGTAGATATAGCTACGATCAGTGTATGAAAACAGCCTGTTAATTTATACCTGTTTATTTGTTACTGCACCATCTCCTACAGAGAGACCACAAAAATCAAACAAAGTAAATCATCATCAACATCATCCTGCATCTGTTCCTGCCATTTGTCGTTTACTGCTGTTCTTTCGACAATTCTGATCAATATGTGTAATGTTGACATTGACATTTAATTATTTCTCCCAAAGGAATTTAAACTGCTGGGCTTAAGGCGACTCTTTCTATTTCGTAAAGACGTAGCATTTGCAAGAGATTATTTATGTCATCTCGCCCCAAACACTACACAACTCTAATCCTTGAGCTTTTGTTGTGGCTATAGGCACAGACATATGTTTTGCTAAATGATCGTTGACGTACAATTCAAATATGAAAAATTGTAGGTAATGTGGTAATATTCAGAGACAGAAAGGTAGCATTTTACCACAATAACAACATAACTCTGCCGTGATTGTTCCTCCAGGTGAAGATCAGGAAGAAAAGTGTCGCAGCTTCATCGAGCTGACGCCAGGAGAGACACAAGGTCAGTAACAGAAGACACGGAATACATAACCTGTATTCCAATTAATGTTTATATCACCAAAGCAAAATATCCAGTGTATTCAGTATTCAGGTCCTTCACTTGTAAGTAAAAGTACTAACACCAAACTGTGCCACTACAAGTAAAAGTCTCATTGTTCCCTGTCCGTGTTTTACTATTATCTTTGATGTTTCTGGATTAATATCTATGCATCTATAAAAAGTTTTGTGCTTCGCGGCGATGCATTATCCCGCTGATCCAAGAGCTTTTTTTAAATAGTAAATTATATTTTGGCTAAAAAAAGTAGGAGAATTTTCTCACCACATGAACGAACACTTCAAACGTCAATTCATCACAAACATTCAAAATCACTTATATGGTTTTAACTGAACAGGAAGGGTATGGAAAACTGTAAGAGAGAATGTAGTAAATAGATAGAACGGAAACAACTGCACAATACTTTACTAAATGTAAATTAGCAAAAAAATTTTTTTGTAAATGACTTAGCATCCGATGCTCCTCTTGTTGGCTTGTCACAGACAGTTTACATAGAGTTTCTAAGGAAACACAAAATGTATATTTTCTGTCCACAGGTGTCCTCTGGCTTTCAGTCATCAGTGAGTTCACGTACATCGGTCTTCTGGCCATGGGCTTCCTGCTGATGTGTGTGGAAGTGATTTGCCTCTGTGCCAAGAGGGAGATGAACGCTCTCAAGATCAACGCCTTCGCCGCCATGTGCACTGTCCTCTCAGGTGAGGGGGGGGGGGGGGTCATGTTATAAACCACCACTTTGTTTTGAGCTAGTTGTTTGAATTATTTACGCTAAGGTAGCCGTTTAATCAAAGCAATGATTAATGCAAAAGGTGCAAAACAGTTGCTTTGCTCACCAGATGACTCTATTTTTCCCCCCAGATGTAAATATTTTCTCATATTCTTTTTTTGTGCCGATGTCTTTCATCTCTCATAATTCTCTTCTTCTTTTTCTCTTTTTTTTTAACTCTACCAGGTTTGATGGGGATGGTAGCACACATGATGTACACCACAGTGTTTCAGATGACCGTGAGCATCGGGCCCAAAGACTGGAGGCCACAGACTTGGGACTACAGTTGGTCTTTTGCGTAAGTTTGTTCCAATTTAACCCCAAAAATCTGACTTCGGGCTTGGTCACAACCAGCTTTTAGAACTGTGAGATTTTGAAAAGAAAATGTGATCTCCAATTTTGAGTCCAAAATGGAAGAAGAATCATATTTCTGGTGTGACGGACCTTCAAACAACAAATAGGGTTAGCATGCAGGTCTGATTAAAGGCGTTTAAAATGTTCTACCAACTCTGTTCTCCCTCACCAGCATGGCGTGGCTGTCCTTCAGCTGCTGCATGGGGGCCGCCGTAGCTACGCTCAACTCCTACACCAAGACCCTCATAGAGATGAAGCATCGGGCCCGGGTGAGGCTGGACGACGTTCGCGCCGCCGCCTGCGCCCCCTCCTACGAGGAGGTCGTTCGAGCCAGCGGTGGAGGCGTTTACTCCGTCAGTCAGCTGATCCAGCTCGGCCAGCAGGGGGCGCTCATGGACCCTCTGTGGCCCAGAGGAGTGGTCCCAGCCGTCGGTCCCGTGGCGTACGGCGCTGGGGGAGCGCTGCTTGTTGGCGGAGGAGGGATTGGAGTTGGAGGGGTGGGAGCCGTGGGCATTGGGATGGGAATGGGTGGAGTTGGAGGAGCTGGAGTTGGAATGGGAGGAATGGGAATGGGAGAAGCAGGAGGATCTGGGGGAATGGGAGTACTCGGCTTTGGAGGGAATGGGCTTGGAATGAGAGGAATGGGAATGGGAGCAGCAGGAGGAGCTGGAGGAATGGGAGTGGTCGGCTATGGAGTGAATGGCGTTGGTATGGAAGGAATGGGAGCAGCGGGAGGAGCTGGGGGAATGGGATTGGTCGGCTATGGAGTGAATGGCGTTGGAATGGAAGGAATGGGAGCAGCGGGAGGAGCTGGGGGAATGGGATTGGTCGGCTATGGAGTGAATGGCGTTGGTATGGAAGGAATGGGAGCAGCGGGAGGAGCTGGGGGAATGGGATTGGTCGGCTATGGAGTGAATGGCGTTGGTATGGAAGGAATGGGAGCAGCGGGAGGAGCTGGGGGAATGGGATTGGTCGGCTATGGAGTGAATGGCGTTGGTATGGAAGGAATGGGAGCAGTGGGAGGAGCTGGGGGAATGGGATTGGTCGGCTATGGAGTGAATGGCGTTGGTATGGAAGGAATGGGAGCAGCGGGAGGAGCTGGGGGAATGGGATTGGTCGGCTATGGAGTGAATGGCGTCGGTATGGAAGGAATGGGAGCAGTGGGAGGAGCTGGGGGAATGGGTGGATGCAGAATGGGAGGGCGAAGGCTGGTGGACCCTCATGGCATGGTGGTGGTGGAGGGATGCTGCGCTGAAGGGTGTGAAGACTGTGAACGGGAGATGGACGAGATAGATTACGCTCTGCAGGAGGAGAGAGAGGACTCACTCTGCTGAGACTTTGGAGGACCGAGGACTGTGGCAATATCTTGTCAGGATCGGCTCCATTTGTATTTTAAACAAGACTTCAAGAATATTTATTATTTATTATAATGTGTTTTTGTACATATGAGGTTTCAAATGATAATTGTTGTTTGTCTGGACTGTTTTCAAGTTACACAATGATCATTTCAAACAGTGTCATTTGATTTTTTTTTGCACCACTAGGGGGCAGAAGGACTCCAAAACAAACTCACAGCCCCAATGCTCAGATGGTTTATTCCATTGTTATGGCTAACAAGTAAGCAGAGAATAGCCCACTCACACATCCAGCAGACATTATCATACTATCGCAAACCTTTGCTTTTATGAGGGAGGTTGATAAAGTGGTGACTCTACCATCAAGTCTATGTGCAGCAGTAGAACCACAACAATCGGGGCTTACGGAGGCTAAAAGGTGCAAAAAGGGGTTCATTCTAACTAGCCGGTCACTAGTAACGACCCATTTCTGCTGATAACTTCGCTGCTAATATCTGTTTAACATGCAATAGCACCCTCAAACCCTTGTTGATGTTTTAAAACTCATTTCCTAATTATAATTTTTTTCACTTTTATAGGATGTTTGTCAGCAGTTCGAATGACAGGAAGACCAAAACACAAACATTGTGTAAAATGTTTGAACTATTGCCTCTTTTTAACAACAAAGATTGAATTTCTTTTAAATATGGTAACGGCAGCAGAAGGCATTAATGTGTGGCCATGTCAATAGAAGGCTTTACTACAATTTTACATTCTGTTGAAATACTTTTATCAGTACATTTTGAGTTTTATTGTGTCTCAGACTTGCTGTATGTCTCATAAGAAAAGTTCTTACAGCTATTTCAGGCTGAACGTACAGAGAATATAACAACAGAAATACATTTTTTCATGCTATGCAGTCTTCCAGGATTGTCTCACAAAATAACATTTTGCCACCAACAGATCAGTATAACTTTGCTTGTGTAAATACAGCCTTACGCACAGTGACTTCTTCAGGGATTGAGACGTGTGAGAGGATGTGAGACTGTTATTCAAATGTAGATTTAAAAGGTGTTGAGAGATGGTAACGATACAACTGTGGCCATGACTGTGGTAGATGGTGTTATTTTTGTTGTTGTGTTTTCTGTTTTTAATCTATGATTTGCATGAATAGATGAAAATCCAGTCCAGTATAAGGTGATAAATAAAATAAAAACCACGTTGTCTGATGGTGTCTCATCAATACACGGATTAAAAAAGACTCTTTACTACTGAAACAAAAACAAAGAAGTAAAACATTATCAGGATGTATTTTACCTGCAGCATAAATATCTGGTTTGGAGTGTTTATACCCAGTTATTCTGTGTTGTTTTATGTTTGCCTGTATAGAAAGTAAAGTGAATAAAAAAGATTACAGCAAACAGAGGGATCCGGACATTAAGACAGATGCTTTCAAATGCTGGACAGAAGATTACGTCAATAATCTCCCCAGTCAGGGGAACAAGATTGAGAGAGAGAGAGAGAGAGAGAGAGAGAGAGAGAGAGAGAGAGAGAGAGAGAGAGAGAGAGAGAGAGGATATAGGCAGTGAGGCAGGTCACTAAGCAGAAGTAATTCAAAATGTGAATTAAATGGAATTATACGACCGTTTATGTAAGATGAGCCTCTCACTCAACATAGTTCAAACAACCCAACCTGTGGAACATGACGGGGTTAATTCATTTATTCTTTCAGTGTGTATCTGTCCAGTTTGTTTCCGACATGTATTTCTTCCTTTTATTTTGAAAATTCTGAGGATGTTGCAGCTTCCATTTGCAGTTTCTTATTCCCAACTATGAGTTTAATGAATATATTTTGAATCCCACTTATAGAGGATGTATTTGCTCAAAGTCAAAGAAGTTCCACAAGAAGGGTTTCAAGTGTTGTTTTGATTCTTTTATTTTTGGAAGAAACCCACTCAAATATATTTCCTCTTTGGTGAACTAATAAAAAGATTCCTAGAAATTATTTTGGCGTCACAAAGAAGGAAACACACATCAAAAACCACATCAGATGTTTCCCAGAAAGTGGCTCAAGAGATAAAACTAGATCTTCTCATTATGAAACAATTTGATTATCTTTTATAGATGATGTGTTTGTCTTGAATGAAATAGGTCAACTACGAACATCTGGAGACTTTGGGAGGAACGAAGGGTTGGGCTCTTATTTTTAAGACCACAATACTAAAATATATCAGCAAGAGTTACATATCCTTATAATTAATCATTAAAATTCGTATATTTTCAGATCTTTGACCATCTAGGCTTATTTGTTCCCCGTCTCAGCAGCAACATATAAAAGTGTCCTGGTTACTCTGGTTAATCCCGCTGTAAAGTGGGAGAATTGATCCCTTTGACAGACAGTATGTGGATTATCCTTTAGATGACGGTTCTTTAAATTGAATTCCTCTGTTGTTAGAGATTAACCTGTGAAAGCGGGTTTACGCTGTAAAAACAGGTCAAAAAGGGGATTGACTTGAGCTCCTGTAGACACCTGAAGGTTGGTGCTGTAATGGTGGCAGACTTCTTTTGTGCTGTTTTTGGACACCCCTTGCAGTAAGAGATGCAATGTTGGTTCACCACTTTGGTCCAGACTGAGATATATTGTACATTCGTGGTTCCCAGAGGATGAATCCCAAATACTCTGGTGATCACCATGGATTGTCCTCTGGTGGCATGAGGTTCATTTTTTGGTTTTGAGTCAAACGTCTCGACAACTGTTGGATGGATTGTATCTTAAACAAAAATGGAAGTCACGGAAAATTATTACCAGATAAACCTTTTCCCTTCAACTCTTTAAATGTCGCAAAAAAATAAATGTGAATCAGGCGCGGGTTCCATCAACTGGTTTGGAGCGAATAGACTCATTCCCAGGGCGTCAAATACTGACGCTTTGTCACGCCCCAGGGCACCCTTTAGCATCTGTAGTGTAGAGACTGTAAAGGGTTTTTGTTTGAATTCACAACGTTACCAACCGGTGTAGTGGGGCCGTAGTGGAGCGTCGTAGTTTGATGCGTTAGATAGTGAAGCCAAGGGGCCAGTATGTGACGAGTGGGGATGAGAACGTGTAGGAATACACTAGGCTGCATAGTCTCCTAAGAAGTTGGTGGAGGCTCTATGCATGGCTGTATTTCCACAGAAGAAGAAGTAGTAACGGGAAACAAAAACGTGTTGACAAGTTTTACTTGTTCTATATGTCAGCTAGCATTAGTCATGTTTCATGCTGTCCGGAGACGAAGAATATATAAATATATATCCAGGAAACGACAAAGGCAAAAACCTTTATAATAATAAAAATGTAAACAAAGCTAGTGCAAGCATGTTATCATGATGTTGATGCTAGCATTTAGCCAAATCTCAAGGTCAGCCACACAGAACCGCTAACATGGCTAAAGCTCTCTTTATCTCATTTTTTGATCACCGCTGATCCGTTAACGCAGCTTAACACTACTTAACACAACACTCCCACAATCCCAGTTTTTTCTAATGCTAAAAGTATTAACTAAAAGCGAGACAACAATGAAAAAGAAGACTCTTGACACCTTAACTTTTATGACAATTTCATGGTTTTGATTTATTGCATAAATCGTCAAGGGCCAACACTTCAAATCTATTCTGCAATGTGCACGATTTAAGCAAACTAGGACATCAAACATATACGATTGTGCCACATGGAGGAATTGGACACTGTAAAAGACAAGAACAAGAGTACAGTTACACCTTGATGCCCTTCCATGTCGGTCAGGCTTTTAAAAAACATCCCAGAGTAAAATGAGAGACTAGGCTGCCCAAAAGAGAGAAGAAATAAAAATGTTCATGGTGATAATACTTTAACTAAAGCACGTGACATGTTATCATATTAAATGTGTGTGCTTGAGTTGCTACAACACACCTGCATAATTACATTATCGCAAGATATGTAATCTAAACACAGACAGTTTCAGAAAGACAGTGTGTGCTTCAGTCAACTTCAGTGAAGAGAGTAACACATTTAAATTTAGATGTGGAGGAGATTCTGCATCATAATGAATTTTGAGCATTGGGGCGTTATCGTCACAGCTGCTGCGTATCCATGTTTTGTGACGGTTTGCAGACTGAAGGAATAAGGTGTGAACGACAGGTGCAATGAAGAATCTGCAGAGGAGTTACTTCGAAGGCGAATACTGAATCAAACGGAGAGCGTCTTCATTGTCCAACACTCCCTGGATGAACTCTCCTTCTGCCACTCGCTCTGGAGGGAGAAGAAGAAGAAGTTTAGTTCAGGTCATCAAAATGAAAGGAAATGAAAGACACTTGTTAAAGGTTTTCAAGAGTAACAGACGGGAGCAATGGTCTGTTTACTAGTGCAAACAGACCATTTCGACACGACTGTGTCAAAGTTCTGATTCAGCTGCATGCTGCTTAAATATGTGGAGAGAATCTGGTCAGCCGGTAGAAACTGTGCTGTCTTGATGCATCACGGGGTTGAGAATGGAAAAGGAAAGGGTCATCATTTTATTTATTTATTAGTTTATTTGTATTGTATCGACTGTCTCACTGAGCTTTCTGTTATTGTTATTCTTGCTTTTGCTGCTTTTGTCTGTCAAAGCACTTTGTAAACTCTGTTTTTAAAGGTGCTATATCAATAAAGTTATTATTAGTATTCTAGTGGAATGCTATAATCATGAATGGATTATGTGTCTCTTTAAAGTTGTGTTGCGTCTCTTTGTGGCCAGTTTGTGTCTCTTTGAGGTTGTTTTGTGTCTCTTTGAGGATGATATATGTCACTTTGTACTTGTTTTGTGTCTCTTTGTGTCTCTTTTTAGGTCCCAGTAGGCCAGTAATCCATCCCATAATCCCATGACGTGAAGTATTACTCAACACTAGACCATAAACAGGTGGTTGGACTTAAATTTGTACAGTCATCCATCCGAGAGAAAGCTGTTTGGAAGAATAGATCATTTTGATGGCTCACCAAACGGTGGACAGAGCAAAATCAATTCAGTCATGTCTCCGTTCACCCCGTTATATCTCACCGTTTTCGCGCTTATCAAAGAAATTCCAGAGTTTATCTGCCCTCTTATCAGCTGTGTTTTCATCAGAAGCCAGGCTGGCCAGCTCATCTTTAGGAATCAGCTTGAAAATTGCCTGTTAGGGAAAAATGAAAAAGAATAAGAATAAGAGAGTAGCATTCAATTTGAATTAACCAACAAACTCCTCTTTGTTCTGTGATTATATGACCTCTAATCTTTAGAATGGAAATGTGGTGTCTATGAATAGGCCTGCTGGGGAAAACAAGATTTCAAAGCCTTCAAAAAATATCGTATTAATTGTCGTTGAGTGCTATAAAGTCTCTTTTTTAACCTTAATAACTGACATTTTCTGTAACACTAACAGATTGTATAAATATCTGAAGCATTTTACATTTCAACATTTATTAATCTCATCGCATATGGAATAAAAACTACAGGAGATTGGCAGCACAGTGAATAACTCACTTTTTACTGCATTTGCAGGGCTTAAAGAAAAGATTACCAAAAACAAATGGCCAGACTGTCAAATCAGTGACTCTTACTGTTTAATTCAATTCAATTCAATTTATTTTGTATAGCCTACAATCACACATTTGCCTCAGAGGGCTTCACAATCTGTACACATGCGACACCCTCTGTCCCGGGACCCTCACATCGGTCCAGGAAAACTCACATATTAGGGTTTAACTCACATATAGGGTTTTCTGGCTATTTTGTAGTGCAAAAAATAATTTCATTCAATTCCAACTTTATTTAAGAGGGTCCATAGCAATACGAAAAGGAAAATAACATCCAAGATATAACCCACAACAATTCATCATTCAATGAATCTGTTTTCTGAGCCTAGATGAGTCCATTTGTATCAATCTTGTAAATTGTGTTTGTAAATTCCGTCTTGCGGTAATATGTGAAAAATGTCTGTTTTATTAGTCATGTGTCTAATGTGACATTGATATCTGTCTATGTTTGATGTTACTTACACTGCTGCATTGAGCTTCCCCACCACGCCAACATGTTCTCACTCCACACTCGTCAAATACCAACGCTTGGTCAATGGACCTAAGCATCAACTAGCATCTGTTTTGGATGTGTCCGTTTCTGTTCTTTACTTGCATAAAATAGAATTCCAAAGTAGGTTCACTTGGTTTTTAGTTTTACTTGGTTAGATTTAAGCAGCACAACTACTTGGTTAGGTTGAGGAAGAGAGTGTTAGTTTGGTTAATTTTTTTGCATGTCATGAGGAGTATTGTTCAAGAAATACATATAAAATAATGTAATTGTCTGCCATTTGTTTCTCTAAAAACTAATTGGGAAAAAGGCATTGAAGTCAGGCGTGTATAATCAGCCAACATAGTGTCATTAGCGGTGCATTATTTTCGATTTGAAATGTTTGTTCAGTTTATATCTGACAATTTAAAAGTTGTAATGATGAAAAATTCTCACATTTGAGGTTATAATATTTATTATTCACTATAATGTTAAGTTCTGCTAAATTGCCAAAGTTGACCTTTGTCCAGAAGCCACCAAATGATACAGTATGTGACATTCCCAAAGCATTCTGTAGGCAGATGATACTGTTATCTATAATGCCAATGCACAGTCTTTCAACAAGAGTTAAACTGAGTCTTTACGTTGGTTTCATTTTCTAATTTCAGTTTTAATAATTACCATGTCATGTGTCTCTTGATTAAAAATTGTTAGAATTAGATGAAATCAGTTCCCTGTCCACTCTTGATTCTCTTAATTCTATATTTATGTATATCCTCCCATCCTCACTCCAAAGCCCTCGGTAGGCTTAGCCCTTAAACTGTTTATCAGTATCAATTAATCAATCAAGTCTAATCTCATGTCTTGAGTTACCTAACAAGGGTAATACCATGAAATGCAAAATAGTTTTCAATGCTGCAGGTAAATTTGGTGACGGGGAAATCTGTGCTTTCATTAAGTCGGTTGGTGCTAAGGATGTGGTCAGAAATGACAAAAAAAGGAGTTGCACACCCAAATAAAGCAACATCTTCAACAGAATATGCTCCTGTGATCTCCTATGAATACTGTACATATAGCTTCCTTTAAGTCACAGCTCAGCAAATGATCTATGCATTTTACTATCTAACCCATCCACCCATGTTTTTCTCTCACTTTTCATCAACGCCTTCATCTACAAATCAATTTAACTGTCTTTTCCACTAAAGTTTTGAATACGTTCCAGTCTTAAGATATACAAAGTATCTTTCTCCCACTTAACCCCAGTTTAATTTAACTGGTGAGGTCTGCAAAACCTGCCAATGGCTGACATTTGTCTAGAAGTCATTAACAGATAAAGTACAGGACGGTCTAATATCAACTTCTATGCAGATGACGCTGTTGTGTTTCACTCTTGTGAGTACTAAACTGTTCCTTCATGCAATTTCCTTAATATCTGGAAGCCAAACAGTTAGCAAACTGCAAGAACTGATTGTTTGCAAGGCTACTACACCACTTCCATCTCTCTAAAACTCACCGTACAGATTTCCTTGACTTCTGACTTGGTGATATATCCGTTCTTGTCCACATCGAACAGCGAGAAGGCCCACTCCAGTTTTCTGGTGGTCTTGCCTGTTGATGTCATGTGGAGAGCGATGATGTACTCCTTGAAGTCCAGTGTTCCATCGTCGTTTGTGTCAAAGGAGCGGAAGACGTGCTGGGAGTATGTTAGGGCATCACTTTCTGGGAAGAACTTGTTGTAGATGTTCTGAAACTCTTGTTTTGTGATGCGCCCCGTTGGACACTGCTTCTTGAAGTTTTCATACCACTGGGAAATCTCAGTCTCTGTGAACTTGGTGTTGAGTTTCAGGTCCTCCAGAATCTCCCTGGACACAGTGCCACTCTTGGTGTTACCCATTGTTGATGGTGTTGGGGATGTTTTAGAGTTATATATAAGTGAGAATTAGTGCTCTTCTAGAGCAATTAAATACACAGCTTCAACCTAGGGAGTTGCCTCCTCTACTCAGTCAAAGTGGCAAACAGAAGACTATCCCTGAGGTATGGCTGCAGTATGCTTCTTGATCCTGGTCGTGGCCTACTGTTCAGTCCACAGAAGCATATGCTGTGAAAAGAGCAGAAGCCGCTTGGTAAGCTCATTAAGCCAATCAACCATCAGTAATACCAGCAAGAGGTGTCACGGACAAAGGTTAACCCAGGTAAAGGCTGGAGTGCTTGTTTATTGACATTTAAAGTGTGGTGCTTCAGTTCTTCAATTCTCTACCCCTTTGCTATTTTAAATTATGGTACCGATTCTGAGCAAAGTAAAATTCTATAAGCCATTCATTTATGTTACCTGACACATTTTGACAAGAAAATAATCTGTGATAACTGATTTATGGAAACTGTGTCCATCCTTTCCTTTAGCAAAGTTGATCAGACCTTAAAAATGTGGGCTTCTAAAGGTTTGTATAAACAAACCTTTGGGGATAAAGAAATTAATTACCACAAATTCAAAGCACAAAAATAGTAAAATTTCAAGATACTGGAGAGAATGTGGTGAGCAAAAGACAAACCACAGTCACGTGTTTTGGTCATGTTCGGACAAAATTGGCTTTTGGGAAAAATCCTTTGAGAGAGTTAACATTTTTTTGTAATTTCTCTACAAAATAAACCCACTTATGCAACTATTTGGGAAAAAAACATTAATTCCTAGTGATAATGGCAGCAACAATTAAACAAATTACAAAAAAATTATATTATCTTTGAAGAAAGAAATGGGTGAGGTGTACAACACACAACATTTCTAATGATTCTCCTGCAGACGTGACAACTAAGGCAAACACTTGTGAGTAACCGCCTGTCTGTCAACTATATCCTATGAATTGATAATTATGTAAAACACTTTTAATAACTTATCGGTAAGTCGTCTCTTTTCATCATCTACGTTGTAAAAATTCCTCATGGTACATTAATGTTGATGGGGAACAAAACAGATCAATTAAAGGTGAAAAGACAACAACAGAAAATGCATGTAAACATTGCTTTTCATCCATTAAAAGTCTTCTCTTCCCTTGTTATGCCTCTACGAATCTCACTTGAACCTAGTTTAAGATAAATACCTCCAATACCAACAGTCAAATAGTCTAACGGTCCAGTCCGGTTTCTCGAGTCCTAAGGATGGTGATATTCCGTTTGTTTCCTACCTGTGAGAGCAGCTGAGGAGTCCGGGGCCAACAGGGACGATGTGTTTGTGAGCAAGAGGAAGTCAACCTGCTCTTGTCGAGATAAGTCAATTAAAGTGGATCACCCTGACGCAGAGCCTCAGCAGCGACCATGTGAATCCCTGAGCTTCTTCTTCTCTTTTTTTTCATGTAGTCAAGTGGCAAAGTCACATCTATCTAGAATGTGTGTTAAATATGTGATCGCTTACTTTGCAGATTGAGATTAATACAAAATACAGTCTTTAAATGAATGATAATATATTAGTATAGATTAAGATTGTATTGATCCCCAGGGGGGAAAACAATATTTCAAATAAGTAAATAAAATTACTAATCACTAATTATAATACAATAACATACATTATTATTATATAGTCTATTCACTCTGAGTACTTTTACTTTTGGCACTTCAGTATATTTTGATGCTAAAGTAAAAAATTTGAATGCAACACTTTTAATCTACTATATTTATCCCTTTACAGGGGAAATTTGTCTCTGCATATAGGGAGCAGTAGGCTGCCAAGGGTTCAGTGTCTTGCTCAGGGACACTTGGACACATGACACGTCATAGCCAAGGATTGAACCTTTGACCTTGCGGTTACCAGACAACCCTCTTAACCCAGTGAGCCAAAGCCACGGTCACCTTTCACTTGTGAAAGAGAATTTTTGCACTGTGGCATTCCTACTTTTACTTTTAGTAAAATGTCTCAGTACTTCATCACAGTCGACTTCATCTCAACAGAACAATTATACAATTATGAATCATTTGCAGCAACGAAACATCACAGATGTGTAGTTCAGATCAAGATGAAGGCTGGAGTTTGATGGTGGGTGTGGTGCAAGCAAGGGCACACGAAGTAAGGGGGTAGGAAGTGAGGAAGGAGCCTTTGTCAACCTCCCACACACTTTATTCATTGTGATCCCGTCGAAAGATGGTGTCTATTTTAGGGCGTATTTAAGACTAATTAAAGGACATAAACTTCAGTTTAGCTTAGCGTAGTTTAGTTCAGTTATGCAATTTAGCTTATATAAATCTTGGTAAACCTGAAGTAGCCTAAATTTGGCTTAATTAAATTTAGAAAATTCCATTTTTAGTCTGACTCACTATCATTAAATGTAATTTTCCAAATGAATCAGCCGAAGACTTGAGTTCATAAAAGCTTCTTTGGAGAGCGTTAGTGTCCCATGATGGTCCAAGAGTCTTTTACATCTTTTCAAGTAAAATCAAGAGTTGGATGTGATTTTCTGATATTTAACTCGTCAACATTGCCAGTATTATCAACTGCTTCAGTGTACAAACACTCTGTATTATTGTGTATTTATTGTGAGATCTATAATGAGTGTCACAGGGAAGATGGAGGTTTGACATGTGAGAGGTTAAAGGTCGGACCACAAGGATCGGCCTGCAGCTCGACTCTTGTCTTGGGGCTGCAGCTGATAACTGACCCGGCACTGAAACGCTGCAGGTTTTATCCGACGTATAAATAAACCCGATCAAGTGAAGCGACAAAGTAAAAGCGAGTCCTTCCCCAAACTACCTCGGACCTTCGGGCAGGCAAAGACTTAACAGTTTAAATCCAGTGTGTGGTGGCGGGTGGCTCTGCGCTTTAAATGTGCTTAAAGGAAAGTTGACCGCTCATCCACCATCTGCTCCACCTTACACCAGACAACAAAGAAAAGTCCGAACTCTTCAGGATTCAGGGGTCTTGACCCGACTGGTATTTATACCCTCTGTCCTCCCTCGCCTCTCTGCCAGCTCACTTTAATGTATCTCCTGGTTTTCTTAAGTAAGTTTAGATGTGTAGCAGGAACAAAACAATACTCACATTTTCACATTTTTCTCTACCGTAACTCAGCAAATGTACACTTAAAACTAAAACATAGTTTAACAATAGTCTGACTTCTTTCCTCTAACACAAACAGATCTCTTTGCAGCCAGTATGAGACAGGAGAAGCAATAACAGCGACCCTTTCAATGTACTTATGAGCATGTTAGGATAGACGGGTCTGTGTTTACTTTTGTTGATTTTGAGACAAACATTTTTTTGTATAAAAGTGGGTTTCATCCCGTTTACCCTGCAGGAGCAGATTTCCCTCCAATGACATTCAATATAATGACTGTGTATATTCATTAAGGAGATTATCCAATAATACTTGATTATTTAAATGATTAAACAAAGTGTAAGTCATTTAATGCTTTTAAGAAAACGTAAATTGTTTTTCATCTCCATGATGAAGTAAACAAAACATATTCTTTCAAAGAGCACACTTTACCGTCCGGCCCCGTCTCCGAAAATATTACGTTCCCATACAACGAAACTGTATTGTGAACTATGTCCACATGGGGAAGAGGTCTGTGTGGTGGACGGGTCTAAAAACATTGGTTCATGTCCCGAGTGAACCAAGTACTTTAGTACTTTAGTACTTTCATTTTGTTGTCATTTTAAGCCAAACCATGATGCTTTTTACAAAACCAAACCAAGAAGTTTTGGGACATTTTTTGTTTTGTTTCAATTTAAAACATTTAGCTTATTTTTGAAACTGTTAAAAACTTTAAATGTAATTGATTTTTTGAGTTGTATGGGAATGCAATTTTTGTCGAAAGCAGGAACTGACAATCAGAATGTTATAAAACTATTCTCACTAATCCATCCATCCATCCAAATATCCGTGTCTGCTTATCCTTCACACTGGATGATATCGGGCGAGAGGCGGGGTGCATCCTGTACATATAGAGACATAAAACCCTTCACACTATGCATGTCTTTGGACAAAACCCTCTGTGATCTCAGGAACCTGACTCCTATAAGATAATGTCACCAGGCAGAGCAACGACTACAACAACAAACTATAATATGTGATCAATCTGATTACGATGACATAACTGCACTGCAGACTTCTCTTTACACCCACTGCTTTATCTCAGGACAACTACAGCGCAGCATCTAGGCTACAGTAAGCCGTCCTGGCAAACCGCTGATCTCTCTTCTGTATTAAATAAAACAACTTAATTCCTCTGCTGACGTACTGAGGGCCCAACTTCAGCAACCGGCCTCCCTCCTGGCACCGTCGGCCTGCGGCTCCACAGGTGATTTGGATTTTGCCATCTGGCTGCCGAGGCTTTGAGGAGCTCTGCCAAAGGACGAGCAAAATCAATGTCACCTTCTGAGTGAAATAGCTTCTTAAAGAGGAACTATGTAGCTTTTAAACAAAGAAGGAAAACACTATCTATAAGTCATAGCCAATAAAAAGCATCGTCAGAAACACCTTGGCAAAGCAGGTCATGCCTGTGGAGAGGCGCTGCGTGTGCAACCAATCGTCTAGGATTGCACTCGCTCCCTTGCTCCCTGTAGCCCACATAAAGCTATCACGACATGAGATATGAATATTCTCTGCCCGCTCACATACGCCATAGCTGTCCCAACAGCTAACTAGCTAGCTAGCCCTACCACACACATCGGCTTTAAAACAACAAGTCAGTGGTAAAGTAGTAAAGCCCCCCTCTTGCTTGATCTGATTGGCTGCCTGGGCGAAGTGTGACATTGACGAGCAATATTTTAACTTTTTTGCTCGTCTAAAAACCGCTATAAAAACACGACGCCCAGAAAAACAATGGTTTTGTGGGCGGCGCATTTTTTTAGCGAAGTGTTTCATTGTGATCGCGACCTTAAATGAAATGTCTGATTTGCATTGCTTCTTCCAGATCTGCATTAACTACTTCAGCTTGATTTCTTCCCTGAAGACCTAATCACCAGATATGGCTGACCAGGCAACGTCTTTCTTTTTTTACCTTTGTGTGAAGTGTCATTTATTTTCGCAACCAGTGAACTGAAGTGATCATATTTGGACTGAGGAGGAGTGACGTAGATACGTTGTATACGTCTCTGGTAGAGACCTGTCAATCATAAAGTAGCCCCGCCCTAAAGCATCCCCTGCTTTATGGTCTGTTTGACTCTAAATGGACCATAATGTACTAAATGAACATCATGCTGTATTGAAGAAGACTTGAAACTAGAGATTGAGACCATAAACTCATGTTTACAATGTTTACTGAGGTAATAAATCAAGAGAGAAGTAGAGTCATTTTCTCATAGACTTCTATACAACCAGAGGAGTCGCCCCCTGGTGGACACTAGAGAGAATGCAGGTTTAACACATGAAGCTTTGGCTTCACCTTTCAGAACCGGAGGTACATTATTGAGACAGTTTGCTGACTTTACGACTGTTACACTGAGTCACAGAAGCCTTTGTTTGTTGTGTTACTTTTGGTTCAAAAAAGTTAAAATTCTCACAAACCAATCAAACCAATCAAATAACAATTAGCCCAACCGTGCAAAAAACAAACCTTCAGCTGTTTCAATCTCACCTTTAACCCCCACCCTTGTTTGGATTGAGTTCCAGGAAAGAGAATCCTTTAATTGCAAAGAGAGGATTAAAAGAGAAGAAGGAGAGAGAGAGAGAGAGAGAGAGAGAGAGAGAGAGAGAGAGAGAGAGAGAGAGAGAGAGAGAGAGCAGTAAAGGTGGTGGTGTTAGGCAGCGTAAGGAGGATTTGGCAGCGATGCAAAGCAGACAAAGAGTCAAAACAGGGAATGGAAAATCTGTGGTGAGCAGAACGAGGCTGGTAAGTATTATCTAAGGCCTTTGGCCCGACCTTGACGAATCTATTCCCAGAATAGGAACGTTTAATCTACACACCTTCTTGGGCATCATGTGGATACTAGTCGAGGGAGAAGAGGGAGGTCAGATTAACAGTCAGCCAAAAAGATTGTAGAAAAATCTTCATGACTTTGGAGCGACGTGACCGTAAAATATAGAAAACTTTACTTCAGTCGTCTTCTTCAATAGAAGATTCCCAAACACCATTTCAAAGTTGACAGCGTTGGTTATTTGCTCATTAAACTTGTATGAATTTCATTTTTGCGGCCACTTTGCGAGCACAACATTGACACATCATCTGTTTTTGAGCTGATTTGGTAAACGTATTCACACATCCAGCAACTTGTGGTGAATGTTAATGTCAGCACAATATTCAATCTCTCGCAGCTCGGTTTTTGTTCTCCAACAACTCGACTCTTTAGCTGCTGAATGCTCCACTTTGTTGACCAGCGGGTCTCGTTAGCTACCTGCTGATGAGAGCCTTGAGAGTGAACCAAAGTAAAACAAAACAACGAGGCTGAAAGACGCTAAAATGCTCCGTGTCGCTGAGGGTGACGATTCTCTGTGAGTTAGTCGCTATGAGCGACACATTTAACATTAGTCACTAGATCAGTTGTTAATATAAAAAACATTGATTATAGCTGCTTTAAAGTAAGAATTTAAAGTCCGGTCTTTTACTTGTATCAGAGTATTTCTGCACTGTGGTACTAATACTTTCACCGGAGATCTGAGTAAAACAAAACGTTGATGTTTCCCTGGTGACCTTGTATCTTTGTAAAACCATCTAATCATCACTTCACTTCAGGCTACAAGGGGTCACACGGGACATTTCAGTCTTGACTTCTCTGAGGCCAACGTCCTGATTTCCACCCGCCGGTATTCGAAGCGAGGCCGGTGAAAACATGCTGTCTGTCCTCATAATACCCTGCTCACGCTCAGTTCACATGAGGTTATTCATGGTGCAGGGTGGAGGGGGGGGGCAAAAGGGGCTTGAGGCGAGAAACTGCAGGCAAAAAAACATTGTTTCATGCTCTCAATTAAGAGATTTGAGTCTACTTTCAGACTAGTGGAAAGAAAACGTCCAAAATACACATTGAGTTGTTTATTTTACTACTTTAACTATTTGATCTGTAGATTTCTCTTAAATTCACCAAAAGTCACCATTAGATAACGCCTCATTTGCATATTTAAACACATTTCAGAAAACATGTAACACAATAAATCCTCCTCTTAATGTGAGTGATGAAGTGGTGAAGTTTCATGGTGATATCTCTGAGTTCATGTTTTGACCCTCTTCACCTGTAGAGTCTCTAAATGTCAGTAATTGAACTAAACGTCTCTTTAAAGGACGTTTTCTCTAAATGAGTTTGTTCTCAGACTCTGATCCATAAATCTCCTCTTCAGTAGCTCTTACATACACCAACACCACATACACCACTTTTACAAATAAATAGTATCTAAATGTCAGTAATCAACTGCAGAAGTTTAAGATATCTAATAACTGTTTCACATGAATATTCCCTCCACGTTATAATAAAGTCTACTTTACTTTGTAGTCATAAATACTTTGTTTTCATGAATCTAAACATCTCATTTCAAGACACTAGTGCAACAACTCACCGTCTGATCTGACATCTGTTCATTTTACAACGGATCTAATGACTTGTTTTGGGATTAACTGGTCTGTTACTGTCGAAGAGCAGATTACAATAATCCCACCGCGAGTAATCTATTACTCTGTAGTCTCGGACCAGTGTTTTCAGGTGAATCGGATTATCTGAGGCGTGTCAGAGGGAAACCAGGTCCGCTCCTTTATGGATGTAGTAATCTGGAGTTCAGGTGGAGTTCATTCATCTTGTTTTTATGTTTGAAGTACAGTGGGTAGCTCGTCATCCAACAGTTTAAAGGTGGTCAGGATGAGCCAGGTACACGCGATTACACCCGACCGTTCTCAGCACCGCGGGTTCATTTGGGTCCGGTTCACCATGCGGAGCGTTCACTCGAGTTCACCAGAGGATCCAGAGGAACACAGGAAGTAACCTGACGTAACCCGGATGTTTAGCACATAAGAGCAGTCCGGGACCGGCTGGATGATCTACTGCTTAACCCGAGGTACAGTAGGTTCTATATCAAAACAACAATATCTATTAGAGGGTCAAGTACAGGATAATATATGCATGATATGCATTTATGAATACATGTAAAGGTGTTTATTGTAAACATAAAATATATAAATAATAAGACATTAAAATACAATATAAGCTAATATAAATATATATATATAAGATGTTCTATATAGTGAATGTACAATGATGTATAATCTACACAGTACGTTTCTCTTCATCCTGTTATTTATGAACATGTGTAATGATGACAGTGATATATATATATATATATATATATATATTATCAATGTCGTAATTTATTTGAGTTGTTTGACTTGTTAACTTATTAAAATGTATAGATTTATTATATTACACTCGTTTGTAAATAGAGAATTCATCTTAAATGGTTGAAAATGTAATAAAAACAGATATTTATAGTGCATGAAAAATGCATTTATTGAAATCCAACAAGAGACCAGATATAAACACTAAAAAAATACTGTTGATAATAAAACATCAACATCATGTAACAGAGCTGTGAAATGTTTCTGAGGTGTAACACTAGGAGTTTGATTCAGTGACTGCATCTCATACTAACACTGACGAACACAGGAGGCAGCAGACTTTTATACTGAAAGGTAGTCAGACTTCCTGTCCCTTGGCTCACAGGTGGCCCCTGTACGTGCGGATCTTGCGGCTGATGTTGCGAGCCAGCCGGTCGACGGCGCTGCTGATGTGTCCGAGCTCCCTCTTGGAGGTCAGACCGTCGATGTTTCCGCTGTACCACAACACCCACCCGGCCAGAGACATGAGCACGAACAGAGCTCCTGTGAACAGACCAGTGGCCTCGTGTTAGAGATCAAAAATAATGTATAGAACTGTTACAAAGATGTGCTATTTTACTTATTCTATTATTCCCTGTTGACATCAGCTGACAGGAAGTAAACGTGGACCCGAGCTGTTTATATTTTGGATTTATTGAGATCTCATATTTGCACTCTCTCACCTAATACTGCACAACGATTTCCTTTGATGTCAATAACGTTATATTGTATCTCTTATTGTCTTTTATCAGTGTTTTCTTTTAATCCTTTTTTTGCATGATGTTGTTTAAGGTCTTTTCTGTATTTAATATTAATACATTTTGCTTTTTAACATTTTAAATTGAAACACAGGAACAAATCAATCTCCTCACAAAAACATCAGAGATTTATTTTCCACTACTGAACGATCCCACTGAAGTAAATAAACCAATAAAGACCGACGACTGAATGCTTTCCTCTTTTCTACTTCATCACATCTACTCCACATCACCGGGGCAGTTATTTCATACCAGTATAGACCAGCAAGTCTCCAAAGTCCCGTCCTTTGATCTCCAGGGGGGCGAAGACTCCCACCAGCAGAGCGGCTCCTCCCAGTAGATCCATCAACACAGCGAAGGCCAGAGCCAGCTTACAGTGGGAGAGGCCGTCACACAGGCCCATCCTGGAACTGGGGAAGAAGAGAAGAAAGGCTGAATGAAATCTGCTTTTTAGAGCTGCAAATGCATGTTTTTAGTGTCCACCATATATGATTATGTATGTTTACCCCTAATGTAGAATATTTGGACAAAAGTAATTTTTAACACGAATATGCCAAACATTTCAGCTTCCCAAATGTGAGGATTTGTTCATTTTCTTTTTAGTAATTTTGATTATTTATTTATTTTTTACTAACCAAACAATTAATCCATTACTGGAAAAAAAAATAATCAGATTAATCCATCGCAAAAATAATAATCATTAGTTAATAGATATAAATGAGCTCCAACTACAACAGTAATGCATGAGTAATAATAATCTAATATTAATATATAATAGTATAATAGTCACAGGGGACATTTTTCTGATTTAGGCTACTTAAACACTTTTACCTAACCGTATTTTCAATGCCGCGCTTTTACTTGTAAAGAAGTATTTTTACAGTGTTGTATTAGTACTTTTACTGAAGTAAATGATCTGAATACTTCCTCCACTGCCCGTATAACCAATATGTAATCAATATTAGCCACCGTGTTCATAGCCTCCCAGCTAACGTCACCAAACACCTGTGTGACTCCGTCCAATAGGAGGAGGTTTTCAGGTGCAACAGTGTTCAGTCGTGACGTCATCGTGCCTGTGAGTCTTCTAAACAACATTTAATGTTGATTTTATTGTGCGAATACTCAAAAAAAGATGAATAATCTAAAAGTGTAATTCTCATTTAGCTTCATGAACTCAATCCCTGCAGAAAGCCTCCTCACGTGAGTCTGTTTTCTGACAAAGATTTTGACTTCATATCAAACAAAACGTTTAATTCTACACCATGTATTATATTTATTATGTTCTTCTTTCACTCACTTGTTTTTATTGTCCAGCTGCATACAATCTCAATCGTCCCTGAAGCTCCTCTCGTGCAGCTTTTCTTCGCTTCCGCGTTGTTCACCTTTTCTGCGGTTGTCGCCTCCTTCTCCAACTTTACCTGCGCACCGCCCCCCCCTCAAGTGATGCGTTTCCGGTCTGGTCCCCAAATTCCAACCCTCCAATCGCGAAAGAGCAGCTCGAGACACTTCCGTCTGAGGAGGAGTCAGACAGACAGACAGTTGAGGAGCTGCTGAGGTGTTTGGACAGAAGTATTAAAAGGTGCTTTTTTTCTGGAGCGAATTAACACGCATCGTTGTGCGCATGTGCGTACCTGAGCGTGGTACACCTGTTGAAGCCACTTAATAATCAGGTAATTGCCGCTGAG
The DNA here is from genome assembly GCA_032191485.1 of Leptoclinus maculatus. NCBI lineage: Eukaryota > Metazoa > Chordata > Actinopteri > Perciformes > Stichaeidae > Leptoclinus > Leptoclinus maculatus. The sequence goes on from JAVDOI010000002.1 coordinate 19,878,876, forward strand.
GGTGAGGTCGCGCGGGCAGCTGTGGGTCGTTTCAGGCTGTATTACAGAAGTATAACTGGAGACTAATAATAACAAGTTTATCACAGTATTTCAGCGTATTACTGATCAGTGCAGCTCACCTGAACGGAACCTTCAGTCATGAACCCTCCAACCAACAGAGACGATGCACACCCGCCAGGTAAGAGCACCTTTTAAATGGCGTATCCAGCTCGTGCTACTAACCCACTGACGGGTGCGTTTAAATGACTTTAATGTGTTTTATTTCTCGACATGTTACAAGATTTAAAAGAGTTGTGGAGCAAATCACTTACTGCCTCTAAGCTGACTCATTATAAGTCATTATACATTTTAGTCCACGTTTTTATGACCTAATACCTCATTTAATTTTATACCCTTTAAACGCTGTTTTCTATGTTATGACTATTTTACTGATGTTCTGTTTTGTTGATTTAAGCTATTTTTATTTTTGGCATTGTGTATAACATTTTATTGATATTTTTTACTCCTTTTTTAAAATATGTATTTTTAAATTTGCACTCTTTCCTACTTTTGTACTGCTGCTGCACAACAGTTTCCCTCCAGATAAATTACATTATATCTCCTTATTTGATGATTTATCGTCTAGTTTATGTAAAGCACAAGTGAATAACCTAAAGATAGTTTATAACTTTATTAACTTTGTTATTAGAGTTGAAACAATAAGTCAGTCCACAGTCATTCATCTACAACACTTCAGATATTGATTCATTGTTTAACTCGTTGATTTTTTTTAAAGCTAAAATGCTAAAACATTTTCGTCTTTCAGCTTCTTAAAGATGAGGATTTTCTACTTCACTCTGTTTTACATCATTGCTCTGAGGAATTGGGATGATTGTCATCTTGTCTTATGATCAATTTAATAATTGTATCCCACGCATTAGACGGACTCATTATGTGCTCTGTGATGATATGAGAGGAGGACATCTTTTAATGCTCTAAAACACTGAGGGAAACCCTGTTTTATAAACTCAAATCAACTAATAAAAGAAGAATCAACAGATGAATTAATAATGAAAACAGTCTGTGGTTGTGGTGGACTCAACTTGCCAATGTTCTGCTGTCTTGTGTGTGATTGTCAGAGCACTACATGCCCCAATCAGCATCCTCCTCATCGTCAGGAGGAGGAGGAGGTCTGTATCTGGATGCCTATGAGGTCTCCTTCCCTCTGGAGGAGAGCATCGAGAGGCCGCCCGCGTATCACCTGAACCAGGATCAGCAGGTGGACGGTACGTCACGTCTACGACACATGACCGCCGCTTTACTTACAGCTTTTCACCAGTTTCACGAAGTAGCAGCAACACGCTGGGATAGTTAGTCAATCAGCAGTTAGCGGTGTTCATGAGGAGGTCAATAGATGTTGGAAAGTCTGTCAATTTGAATAGTGTCTGAGATCAAACATAATGAATTCACGAGTAAATAACAAGAGACATATTCAAATGAATAATTAGTACCTATGACAGGTAGATTCAGGGTTTATTTCTGTCTCTTTTGCTTTCCTTTTTTCTAAATAAAGGCAAAATATACATAACAAATGTGATGGCATGATAATATAACCTCACAAAAAGAGAAAAAATATAATATTTATATCTATTTATTCCGGCATAACGTGTTCACTGTTGTACAACAAGAGCCCATGTGACTCACACCAGCCGCTACATGTTAGTGGAAGTGAAGGGCATTCTCTCGAGACTTGTCTCTGAGGTCTAAACACTCTCTAACGTCTCGTCCTGCAGAGCCCGTGGTGCAGGAGCCGCCTCACTCTCCGTACAGCCCGTTCATCCTGGTCTCTAACCTGCGAGCTCACCTGTACGTCACTCTGGAGAAGAACGCCTGGCTGCAGAAGCGCATCGAGGAGCTGGAGGAAGAACGCAACTTCCTGCGCTGTCAGCTGGACCGATTCATCGTCAGCATGAGGGGTCCCGAGGGTGAGGAGTCGGCGAAATCATCTGTTTAGTTTAAACATCTGCCCGTCGTGCTGTTTTTTCTTGTTTGGTATATTAGAGTTGATTATTATTATCCTTTCATACGGTGACAGAGTGGTGTGGAGACTCCCAGCGAGGTGTGAAGGTCCAGCCTGCCAGCTCTCCCTCCCCTCCCTCCCCCATGACCACGAGGTCTGGGATGACCCTGAAGCGGCTGCAGGGATCAGGATCTCGGACCCGTCGCAGCACCGCCATCCCCGGTGAGCAAATCAATGCACCTTATTATGCTAGAAAAATATTTAAGTGTCCTAATATTACACGGAAATAACCTTTCACGCCCTGCAGTGAAGCAAGAGTTTCATCTGGAGGAGGATAAATACTACACCGAGGACGAGGACGAGTACGTGGAGGAAGAAGAGGAGGAGGAGGAGGAAGACGAGGACTCCACGGTGGAGAAGGGGTCGAAGAAGAAGGGCCGAGGGCGAGCCAACGGAGAGCCGAGGATGAAGATGAGGAGGATCTTCAGGATCACCCACGGGAGGGAGAGACAGAGAGGTGGGGGCTATATTATACTCTATACTATATACAATACTGTATCGTACTATACTATATACTATACTTATATACTGTGTACTGTTGTTTAATACACAAAGTTCTTTGTCCTGCTGAAGTCAAACCAGCAGATTTAAAGGGCCAGTGTGTAGGATTTAGAGGGATATATTAGCAGATATTGGATATAATATTCATGTTTTCATGATCACCTGAAACTAAGAATTGTTGTGTTTTCGTTAGTTTTAAAATGAGCCCTTTATATCTACATTGGCAGCGGGAGGAGGGGTCCGCCATATTGCACCGCCATGTCTCTACAGTAGCCCAGAACGGCGGTGTGGTTGCACCACCAGATGATACCAAAGCCTACACACCTACAGCACCAAAAGCATAATTCTGTGTTTGAGTCCAAATTAATCCACATCAACCAAAAGCAGTTTTCTTATTTTCAGTATTTCCACCCTCTGTTTTCCATCTCCCCTCTCTCTACCTCCTCCTCCCCAGTTAAAGACCCGGAGGGGGTCATGATCCGCTATAATAAGATCCTGACGACCTACCAGCGGGTGAGGAGCATGTCCCGAGCCTTCCAGATCCACGGAGTCGACCGGAACACCATGGCCTCCACCTCCCCCATCGCAGAGCTGCTGCTGATGGCTCCAGAGAAGGTCTGACTTTTTATTTTGTTCCTGTTCACGATAGACCAGCATGTGACTGGACTGTAGAACAAAGTCAGTCACCTTCTGTAAGGCCCACAACCTACGCTAATAAAAGAAACCGTATATTTTAATATTTGTCAGCATCTTGTTTCGATACACTCTGGTCTCGGTCTTGACTCGGTCTGAAACCCTCAAGGTCTCGGTCTTTTCTAGGTCGCGTTGCGCTCTAGTCTTGGTCTTTGACTTGGTCTGAAACCCTCAAAGTTTTGGTCTGGTCTCGGTCTTGATTTACTCTGGTCTTAGTCTTGACTTTGTCTTGCCCTGCCTCGTTCTCGGTCTTGACTTGGTCTCAACCCCTCAAAGTCTCGGTCCTGTCTTGGTCTCGATACACCCTGGTCTTGGTCCTGACTTGGTCTCTGTTTAGGTGGTCTTGACTACAACGCTGTTATGTTGTCGGGTTTAAAAAGGTCTGCATCTACCGGATTTAAATGTCCACTAAATCAAAGACCACCTCTGACGTTCCTGCAGGTGGCGGAGGTCGGGGAGTTCGAGGCGTCGAAGGAGAAGCTTCTGGATTACGCCCGGCGGTGCTACAAGACCATGGACGAGCAGACGCACGCCAAGGTCCAGTCCATGAAGAAGACTCACAAGCTGCTGCCGATCTCCTACAGGTTCAGAAACTGACCAACGGGCTGGAGGAGACGGGAGGTTCATCTTTACTCTTTCATTGCCTTAAAATAAGAAGAAGATACAATACATGTGGAGATGTTATTAGACGCCAAATAACAGGATTTATTTAGTTTGAAAACATTTAAGAATTAACTGGAGTTATACTTTAACTAGAAGACACCAAAGTAATCAGAGTAAATGTGTCATTTTGGACTCGGAGTATTTACAGACCAAAGATGATTGTTTACTGGCCTTTTGTTTTGTATCAAAAAGAGATATACGTTTACTTATTTATTTATTTTTGACACAGCATTTTGTAGTGTGTGTGAATTATTATTTTGTAAAATATTTGCTATTGGTAAGAGAAGAGCATTTGTTTAGTTCATATATTTGGCGCCTCAGTTATGCGTTTTATTTATGTTGGCCAGATGTGCGTGCTGATGTTGCAGTTTTGTGAACCGTGTGGTATTAGAAGGTTTGAAATGTTTTATCACGAAGGAAAGTAAATCACTTTAAACGTATGATTGTTTTGTTTGTTCTTTACAATCGGGACACGATTCATGAATGATGTAAGTGAAGCTATGAATTCAGTTAGAGTCCAGCATTCAGACGAGTAAATGAGAAATCATACACCACTAGACACTGAACTCCATTTTATCGACATGACTGCAGCAAAATGATTTAATTCTACAACTGACAGAGATTCAGAAAACTCATTCATTTAAAGTGACTGAACACAGATTTCACTTATTGAATATTTAAGAAATGAGACAGATTTTGCTGAAAAGATCTTATTTATAATAGTATGAAGGCTGCAGCGCCCTTCAGTGGAAGGAAGGAGTAATGCAGCTGTTATGATAGTTTATGATGACCTGTGATGGATCAGGGACCTGAAACAGATTTAGCGGCTTCAACACCAAGTTCAATACACTGCAGTCAGTTTTAAATGAAGTGGTCATGGTATGTTCATAAAGGTCAATGCAACGGGCCTATAATCATTGTTCTAAACGGGGCAAGACTTCTTTGGAACTGGAGTGATTTCATTGAATCCCAAAATGTTCTTCAATATTGTCCTTCTGTCGTCTTCCGGCCTTATTTAACAACTGATTAAGTTCTGTTTTTAGCTCCACTCTGTCCTTAGTTCTAAATGCTGTCTCATTCCTATAATGCATTCCTTTAGTTAATGGTGTATTGTTTGGGTACACAATTATGTCCTTTTTTAGTAAGTACATTGTCCACACAGAGATTAATGTAGCCTGTAGCCGCGTTCATATCTGCATGATTAAAAGTATCCCAATCTGTGCACAGCAAACAGCCTTTAAGTTGTTCTGTATCATCTTCTGACCACGCTGTCACCGTTTTAACATGTGGTTTATTATGTGGGAATTAAGTGGATGGTGTTGTGGTCAGAGTTAGTCAGGGGAGGTTTAGATCTGGCAACATCGGCAAAAGGTCACTGGTTTGTTCATCCGTTCATTACACATTCAGGAAAGTCTGGGTTATTTTCATAATAAAATACAAATAAAGAGTAACACATTAGGATCTGATAATAAAATAATAAATCAAACACTTAATTTATTGTATATAAATTCTAATTTTTACTTGATTTCATCGTGTTTTTAATTTATTACTTTTTTTATTGAATTTAAATAAAAACATTTAAAATAATTCGTTTAACTAGAATTGTATAATTCATTCGTATTCTATTAAACAATTTTTAATCCCACATTTTTACATTTTATTGTCTCACATGCATGGTCTCAAATTGTAAAATTGCTAAATTTCTTTTGTATTTACTGTTGTTTTTTTGGTCTTTCAGGTAAGAAATAAACAAACTTGATAGGATTCAAACTTGAAAAAGATAAACCTGTTGGTCTGTCACGATAAAAACACACTAAACTAGAATAAATGTTGACCTCTAAGCAATCAATTTCATGGTAAGAAATGATTTAGACAACGGATTTGTCACCGTTCTTAGTTTTGTTTTCATGTGTTATTATAAATAAAGTTGAGTTTTAAAAAAATGTACACGGAGGGGCGTGATACAACTCAGTTTAACCTTTCACCTTTACAAACACTCCAATCAGAGCAGGATCTATCCCGGAAGTAGTAAAAACCAAGCTTCTCGTGACCGACAGCAAGCCTCGACGAATACGAGTACGGGAGCGGCCAGCCGTGGACCAATCACAGACGAGCTGGGCGGGACTTGTGTCCAACAGGGCATCGGAAGGAGGAGGTGTTCCTGGCAGCCATCTTGGATGTGCGGAGTGATTGTTTAAGCGAGAAGAATTGACATTATATTTTTTTTAAAGGAAAAAACAGCCTTTGTACTGAATCGTTGAAGATTTGCCGGAGTGTGGCGACCGAGGGAAGACATCGCAGCTCGGTAAAATCCAGGTAAATTAATCGCAGACTCAAAGGTGATGCATTTATGAGCCTCCCCCCCCCCCTTCTTTCCAAATTGTGTCTCCCACATCAGATAGAAGCTGCAGCTCTGCACACTGACAACACATCAACGCGTGTGTTTACCGTTAAAAAGACCAAACAGGCGCACACATCTGCGTCCAGATGTCTGCGCCTGTTAGGTAAAGTAACGCTAAAGCAAAGCTAGACTTTGGGTTTAGTCTGTTAAAAAAAGTCATGTTAATCCAACCTATAAAAGAACCAGAACATGCACGTGAGCTCGGTGTCAGACTTTAAATTACTCAAATATGTCTTAATTTCTAAAGCTAGGCTTAATTTCTCTGAAAAATATAGTTAATCTGACATAATAGATAATTCTGTGTCGGTGTATCAAGTCACACGCATATCATAAATAATCCAAAATAATGTTTAAAGTGTGTGAGTGCATTTCAAATGTAGTAGAGGTTTAATCTGGGTCAAATATTTAAAAACAAAACATTCCTTTATTGTATATTGTTATCAATGTTATTGATCACGTTGATGGAGGTATCACCCAGGGGTGGGTTTTATATGAACAACGTTTTCTTTATTTAAATATATATATATTTGGGCTTTATGTGATCAGTAGAGAGGTGAAGCACAAGAGAGGGGAGATAATAATACACTTTATTTAACAGCACCAGTCATACAGGAGGTGTAGTTCAAAGTGCTTTACCACAAAGAGAATACATATTAACAGGTACAAGTACAACATGGTAAAACCTCGTGATCAAATAATAACATAAGAGGCAGTAGATGACAAAAACATCCAAATGTTCCCAGACAGATGGGGAAACTGGGGAATATATATATGTGTATGTGTGTGTATATATATATATATATATATATATATATATATATATATATACACAGTGTGTGTGTGTGTATATATATATATATATATATATATATATATATATATATATATATATATACACACTGTATATATATTCCCCATTTTCCACACATACACACACAAGACAACATTCAGTGCAATGTTCAAAAAACAAACGATAACATCAAATAACTATTTATTTATTTATTACCGTTATGTTCTCTTCGGGACACCAGACGTGCAGATTAGACACTGAAATTTAATTTAATAAAAGGTCTTATCCCCCCAAAAAGTGGTGTTTTTGTCAGGAGATCTGACCGTAGTAGTAGTAGTAGTAATAGTCTTCTGTCTTAATGCATGTACTGAAACTCCTTCGAGGATAGTAGCCATGCCACATGTAGGAGCAGATACTTTACGCTCTTGTGAAGTTATTTAGACTACAGTTGTTGAATTTTATCCATCTTTAGTTTCACTTATGGATCTCACGCTTTGATGCCTCATGCTTGAAGCCACGACTCTCCAATCAGAAGTGTCCCAATGAAGGCATCTTGCCTGCCTCTTAATTCATATCTCGCTCCACTTTGTTGTGCTAACGTAGTCAAACACGCATCATGTTCAGATATCTCCAGCAGTTTGATTGCAGAATAGGATTCATCAACTGTAAATATCAAGAATAATCCGTAGGTTTCGCTATCAAATCAGCCGTGGAAATGCATACGATCACAACTTAAATGTAACGTGTTCACACTTGTTCTCCGGTGTTGTTGAAAAACATTTCAGTGAGATGTACACATGATCAGCTGATGTGCATTCCTAGGAATGACTCTTTGAACATCACAGATCAAAGAAACGAGTATAAAAGGTATCCAAGGGAGGATGTTTCCTTTAGTCACAGTCAACTCCTGTCGGGACATTTCGGAGGGTAAAGGTTCCATTATCATGTATTAATGTGCACTTTCCCTGTTTTAACTAAACCAAGAAACGCACACGTAAACAGTCTTTTGTCTCTCGTTTCCTGCAGTGAAAGACGGCATGAAGACGACATCCTAGTCATCAGTCATGGCCGATAAAAGGAAACTTCAAGGTGAGATCTTGTGTGTGTGTGTGTGTGTGTGTGTGTGTGTCCCTTCAAAACACCTGAACGCAGAGTAGGACTCGTTGTGGTCTGATCAGGTTCCAGGTGGGTTGAGGTTTACCACAAAGTAAACGAGGTAACACAGGAAGGGCCACAGTTTACATTTCCGTGATCTGAAAGTCCCTCCGATGGCGTCCACACCCATCTGTCAAACACCAGACTCAAACACGTGCACGGCTTTAGTGAGATCACACCTACTGCTGCTTTGTTTTGTTATGTGACTCGAAGTGGAGGAAAAACAAAAATAACTTTTAGTTTCGCGCTGCTCGGTTGACAAGAGAAGCAGGGACGTAAACAGAAGTCCTGCCGGGTTAGAGTCGGGTATACGTGTGGTTTTGGTTTCTGTAGATTCAGCTCAAACGTGATGGATCTACCTGAGCTCTTTGTCACCTTTTACCTTCTCAAATAACAACAGAAGAAGAACAAACACTAAACGGGAGCATCGGTATGCCGTTTATTTTGTCATTCTCAGATTTCCAGTGTGGGTGTCCGTCTCTCTTTTCTGCTGACTAGATCCCAAAGTGACTTCATCAAATGTCTCGTATTGTCCGACCAACGGTCCACAATACACTCGTGCTCCGTTCACTGTTACGTTAGACACAAGAAAAGAAGATTTAAGAACCTGGAACCATCAAAGTTTAGCAGTTTCTGCTTTAAAAAGAGAAAGAAGAAAAGTGTCTTTAATACCTCCAGAGTGAGTTCAGACCTCGTGACACCGACGTTGTTTTGTCTTTGTTGTACATTTAGTGTTTTTATTCCCCCCGTTCTTACAAAGAACATGAATTAAATATAAAAACAATTAGACACGTACAACGTTTTTTCATACAGACTACAGCGTTCTGCTGTTGCTCATCGTCGAGGCGGTGTGTTACTCCCTCTACCGCTTTTTATTCACTTTCACCACAATAGGCTGTGGATTGTTTTACGTTCCCTTTCTTACGTCTCGACAAAGTCGTGTCCAGCTGTGACTTCTTCTTCTTCTCCTTCTCCTTCTTCTTCTTCTTCTTCTTCTTCTTCTTCTTCTTCAAACCGGCAGCAGATGTCAGCAACTGTTGTCCAACTCGGACCATAAATGACCACCGCGACAAATGCATAAACACCAGCCATCATTAAGACACACATTTGGCCGATGATAATGCCAAATGTCAGCGTTGCTATTTTGAATTTTTACAATTGTGGTATTGATGTAATATGTACATTTATTTTGTCCGATGGAACAGTATGAACAGTAGTTCTATTGATCTACCTGAAAGTTGACCAAACTATGTCTGTGATCCATGTATCGTATCTCCACCCGGCCGTGAGCCGAGGCTCTGTGTCCACCAGACGTCTTCCTCTTCTTTAATCTTACCGTCAGCTGTCACACTTCTCTGACGGGATTGATTCTTCTCGTCCCTTCGCGTGACGTCTCCCGACTCAACCTCGACAAATATCTCCCCTAAAAAGAAGAAAAGATGAAGCACAAGCTCCAACGAGTCTCTGTCAAGTCTTAATGTATTATTACCGAGGAGGTAGACTTTCATCTAAAAATAACTCCTCGCATCAAGGCAGTTTAAGTTTGTTCACATCACTCGTTCTGTTCTCGATCGCCCAATCAATCAATTAATAATCAGAGCAACATTAATATAACAGTTACAGATTGTAACGAGTTAGAAAGCTTCAAACAGGAAGTTATTTCGTCTTTAATGGCACGTTCACACACAACATTCTGTCCGTTTTATTAATAAAACTCTAACATTTTAACCTCTGTTAATTAAATTAGGATAAATATACGAGTTAAACATCTAAATATCTCCTGATAATCTGTATTCTACCGTTTGAATACACAATAGTCTACGTAACAAATGAGCGTTATTCTTTCTTCATGGTACATATCAGAGTTATGACCTCAGAGAACATGTGACGTGTTTATTCTTTGCTGTTGTTTTTTTATTTATTTTTTCGTCAAATCTGCACAAATTAATGACGACAGATATTTTCCCCCAATTTGTTTTATGTTTCCTGCTCAGACTGCAGTCACGTGACCGCGAGTGTCCAATTTGGATCAGATGCAAGAGAACAAATCATTCCAATTGAGGAATTAAAAGATAACGTCTCACATGTGTTTCTGTTTTTCTGAGTTACACACAGAGCAAAGCCCCCCCCCCCCCCCCCCCCCCCCCCCGGGCCTTAAACCTAGTCCTAGTCTTCCCCGGCGCTGGTGCTGGAAGTCTCTTAAGTGCTGATCCGTCTCGCTTCCTCCTCGTTACCGTTCAGAGTTGCACGCGCACGCCACCCAACGTGCAATCATGAGGAAAATGGCGGCGGGTAAATTTGCAACAGGCAAGTGGACAAAAAAACATTAAGGTTGAACCCTGAAGCATAATGTACCGCTTTTAAGATATGCATATTTCATAAGGACGTCAAACACAATCTGTAAACGCTCTGCTGGTGTGTGTGTGTGTGTGTGTGTGTGTGTGTTATAAGAGGCAGGTTATGTTACCTGCCTTACTTTGCTGCGTAGAACCTCTCAAAACTGGAACCTGGAATGACATTTAATGTTTTCTGTTTTTTACTCCAGATGATCAGTTAAATCGTCTCCTTCCTGTTGTGGTGTTTGTTTTCTCTTTTAACGTGATCAGTTTAGCTTTTGTAATTGTTAATCCTGCTCGTCTCCTCTCGTCTCCTCTCGTCTCCTTGTCTCCTCTTGCTCCTCTCGTCTCCTACAGGTGAAATAGATCGATGTCTGAAAAAAGTAGCGGAAGGAGTCGAACAGTTTGAAGACATTTGGCAAAAGGTGAGGAAGGATATAATCTATAGTTTAAGATTGCAAGAAAATAGTCCCATTGCTATTTCCCAGAGACTTCTTTAAGTCTGAACCACAGTCCAAAATGTGATAATGTTAAAAATAAAAATTCTGTTTGAAACTGGAATCTGTAAAATGTCTGAAAACTGAGACAAACGACAGAATAACAGAGTAAGAAACCAGCGAAGAGAAGCTGCAGCCAGAGAGTGTGGCGTTAAAAGTTAACCAGTTATTGTTGATTATTGTTGATTATTGTTGATTATTTGTGTTATGATTGCTGACAGAATGTTTTATTCATTGAGATTTAGATTTAGAGAAGTGTTTTTTTAAATGGTACCGTTTATTTTTCTGCATTTTTTAAAATTGATTTCCATTTTCTGCCTCTTGAGTTTCTGTCGTTAGCTGAGACGAAGGCCTCCGCAGCCACAGCAGTCCTTTAAAGAAGCGAGCGTCCCAGTTCCTTCACTATTCCCCTGATTATTGTGATTATTGTGCTGCTGTGGTTGTCAATTGTGGCGTAATGCTGATCGTTCACTAGTCTTGTTCTCTCATCATTTGTATCATGTTTTTTAATAATCCATCTTGTCTCATGTTTGTCTTTTTTTCCGTGATTAATTGTGACTTTTTGCTTCTGCAACGAACATGAAATTTCCACCACAGAGATCAGTAGAGTTGCACAAAGCTAAAACAAATGTAAGTGTGCATTTAAAAAAAATGATATAACTAATAAACTGTACTTTTTATGAAGTGTGTATTTATTTGCATATAGTGTGTATATTTGTTAACTGCCTTTTTATTTAATATATATTTATATATATAAATAAAGCTGATTCTGAGTATGTACCTGTACAAATGACAATAAATCTAATGTAATCCACAATACTTTGTTTTCAGGCCGGCAAAACTTGTCACAGATATTGTCAAGTATATTAATACGTATTCTTATTAATACATATATTCTGTGAAGTATTTTCAGGATATATTTATAAAAACAAAGACATGTGCTGTGTTGTTTCGTGTTCGGACCGGAACTTGTTTGACGCTGTCGTTTGTTTTCCTTCTTCAGCTTCACAATGCGGCCAACGCCAACCAGAAGGAGAAATATGAAGCCGACCTCAAGAAGGAGATTAAAAAGCTTCAGGTAAACACGGAGAGATGCGGATCAGCTGTTACCACCAGGTGTACGCAGAGTCTAGATATCAGCCAATCAGCAAGTGAGACAGAAACAGACAGATGTTGAGGTGTTTGGGCTCTGATAGAGGATGAAAGGACGATGATTGTTTGCTGATCTGATACTGTTTAACCTGTCCGAGAGTGTGTGTGTGTGTGTGTGTTAGTGTGTGTGTGTGTGTGTGTGTGTGTTACCATGAGGACCAAACTCCAAGCCAAGCCTGTTTGCTGCGTGTACAACACCAAGTTCACCATCCATGACTGTTGAGGACGAGTCTGCATGCTTTCACTGATGTATCTGCATCTCTCTCTCTCTCTCCCTCCCTCCCCCTGTTCTTCTTCTTCTTCTTCTTCTTCTTCAGCGTCTTCGAGACCAGATCAAGACGTGGGTTGCATCCAACGAGATCAAAGACAAAAGGCAGCTAGTAGAGAACCGCAAACTCATAGAAACGGTGAGTAGGACCCGTCACGGTGGAGGATGGTGTTTGTTCTGAACTCTGGAAAGTCTTGAAAAGGTCTTTATAGATGATGATGAATGAATTATGACTCGTGTGGGGAGATTACAAAGCTCTTTAAGTGACATATCAGGTCATAAGTTACGAGTTTACCTTCATTTATTGGAGTGAATGTAGCTACTTTTGTGAGATCTTTTCCCTGAAGGTCCCTTTGACAGCTACAGCAGCTACAGTTTAGTGACATGGGACTCTGACTTTGATGACTTATTATTTAATTAGCAAAAAGAAATGCTCGCTAGTTCTTGTCTTTTATATTTGAGGCCGATCTCTCTCACGAGAGCTCCGTACAGACCAGATTAAACAAAAATAATACCAAAATCATTTCTCAAAGATTACCCCTTTAAATGAAGAACTGCACCCAGGAGATCCTGATGGAAGTGTCACAATCTACCGAGTGTTTACACCGAGATACAGATGTGTGACACCACTGTGACTGACTACAGGTCGGCTGTGAAGAGGTCGTACAAGTACAACAAGTAGAGCTTTATTTTAAACATGCTGTGTGTGTCTCTTTGTGTGTGTGTGTGTCTGTCTGCAGCAAATGGAGCGGTTCAAAATAGTGGAGAGAGAAACCAAGACGAAGGCGTACTCTAAAGAAGGGCTGGGTCTGGCCCAGAAGGTGGACCCGGCCCAGAAGGAGAAGGAGGAGGTCGGCACGTGGCTGACGGTGAGTAACGTTGTCTCAAAATGTACCTGAATACAAGTCGACTCTGGTCCACGCGTTTGTTATATTCTGTTTTAAACTGAATCTGGAAGTGAGAGTGTGAATAGAAGTGGAACCGAAAGCAAAATGAAGAGAAACTAACGTCATCATCAAACCCTCATTAACCAGCAGCCGCTGACATGAATGCATCAGAGAGTGAGAGAGTACTTGTTTAGATTCTGTCTTATTGTTTATTGTGTAAACAAACATGTCTTTGTAGTCTCACAGGCTGCATTCATATTTCTGTCCAACAAACACTTTAAAACTCTGATATTTTCGGTCCACATGAGATGAAGAAGGACTCGTCGTCGCCCGATTAACCGCCTGTTCCTCTCTCTCTCCTCCAGAACACCATCGACACGTTGAACATGCAGGTGGACCAGTTTGAGAGCGAAGTGGAGTCTCTCTCAGTCCAGACGAGGAAAAAGAAAGGAGACAAAGAGGTGTGTCTGTCCTCAGCCTCTCATCCATTCACTCTGTTGTTGATGCTGCTTCTCTTGTTGGTCCTCAGATAGTGTTCCCTACACGTATCTCCTGATGAGGATAACCTTCTTCTTTCACTACGAGGCCTTCTTTATAGAAAAAGTCCTGATTTAGTTTGTTCGGTTAATGAAGATAAACGCACCAGAAAATCCATCCGCCGAATGTTAAACCACACGTTGTGCGTAGCTGAAGCGAAGCGACGCCACTATATTTACACTCCGCCGTCTTATTTGAGTGTTTAAATGTTTCCATTATCGTGAAAGATACATGAGTACATAAGACTCCATTGTTACATAATGCAGGGAATAATGGGACGCGTGGATGAGGAGGGATTTCATCCTGAAGTAGTTTCCCTCTCAGAATATCTGATTTGGTGAATACAGAATGACGCCTAATGATGCAACACAAGAATCCTTTTCTGCCTTAAAGAGTCAAACCAACGATGTAACCGTCTCAGTCTACACCACACCGCTCATTCAGGCCAGTGTGGACTCATCGGAAGACGGTTTCTAATCCGACCGGTTCAATAGAGAATCAAATCATAACCTGAAGAAATATAAGTAATAAGAATGTTAATTATTGAACGATTAGTAGGTAATGGCAACCCTCAGAGAGTGCCGTCAGACAACCAAATGCACAAATTCTCATGACGGTGATGATGATGATGATGATGATGTCAATTATAGGATCGAGTGGACACGATCAATATTATGTTGTCATATTGTTTTCACACTATTTTCAAAAACCCTGCCAGCTGTTGACAAAAGCAGCTAATTTTAAGATTAATTTTGATTATAAAAGTACAGCTGAAGACGAGAGACAGACGGAGAGAGACAAAGAGAGACGGACGGACGGACAGACAGACAGAGAGAGAGACGGACAGAGAGACGGACGGACGGACAGACAGACAGAGAGAGAGACGGAGAGAGAGAGACGGACGGACAGACAGACAGAGAGAGAGACGGAGAGAGAGAGACGGACAGAGAGAGACAGAGAGAGACAAAGAGAGAGACAGAGAGAGACGGACGGACGGACAGACAGACAGAGAGAGAGACGGACGGAGAGAGACGGACGGACAGACAGACAGAGAGAGAGACGGAGAGAGAGAGACGGACGGACAGACAGACAGAGAGAGAGACGGAGAGAGAGAGACGGACAGAGAGAGACAGAGAGAGACAAAGAGAGAGACAGAGAGAGACGGACGGACGGACAGACAGACAGAGAGAGAGACGGAGAGAGAGAGACAGAGAGAGAGAGACGGACAGACAGAGAGAGAGAGAGAGACACGGACGGACAGACAGAGAGAGAGAGAGAGAGAGACACAGACAGACAGAGAGAGACAAAGAGAGAGAGAGAGACGGACAGACAGAGAGAGAGAGAGAGAGACACAGACAGACAGAGAGAGACAAAGAGAGAGAGAGACGGACAGACAGAGAGAGAGAGAGAGAGAGAGAGACAAAGAGAGAGAGAGACGGACAGACAGACAGAGAGAGAGAGGGACGGACGGACGAACGGACGGAGACAAAGAGAGAGAGAGACGGACAGACAGAGAGAGACAAAGAGAGAGAGAGACGGACAGACAGAGAGAGAGAGAGAGACGGACGGACGGACGGACGGACGGACGGAGACAAAGAGAGAGAGAGAGAGAGAGAGAGAGAGAGACGGACAGACGGACAGACAGACACAGACAGAGAGAGAGAGACGGACAGAGAGAGACGGACAGACAGACAGAGAGAGACAGACAGAGAGAGAGAGACACAGACGGACATAGAGAGACGGACAGAGAGAGACGGAGAGACAAAGAGAGAGAGAGACGGACGGACATAGAGACAGACAGACAGACAGAGAGAGACAGACAGAGAGAGAGAGACACAGACGGACATAGAGAGACGGACAGACAGAGAGAGACGGACAGAGAGAGACGGAGAGACAAAGAGAGAGAGAGACGGACGGACATAGAGACAGACAGACAGACAGAGAGAGACAGACAGAGAGAGAGAGACACAGACGGACATAGAGAGACGGACAGACAGAGAGAGAGACGGACAGAGAGAGACGGAGAGACAAAGAGAGAGAGAGACGGACGGACATAGAGACAGACAGACAGACAGAGAGAGACAGACAGAGAGAGAGAGACACAGACGGACATAGAGACGGAGAGACAGACAGAGAGAGACAGACAGACGGACAGACAGACAGACAGACAGACAGCGGGTTGGTTGTCCAACTTAATCAGAAATGTCCCAATTGGGCAGAAACCCTCCGATCAGACCTACTTTGTATCGATCGATGAGAGAACGATGAAGCGAAGTTTGAAATTTCTTCTCCAACTGCTCCCTGAACAATATTAAAATAAAGAGTTCAGCCCGATACAAGAGTTCCAGCTCAGCGGTCCTTGGAGGGTCACATTTTAGACGAGTTTCAAAGCTTTGGACGTCAACATATTTTATGAATGAGGTTTTCTTCCTGTGTTTCTGGAGGTACTGGACTGCTGCTGACGGGGCGTTTTAGTTGGTCAGTTAGAGTGGGTGGATAAATAAAAAGTCCAAAAGCAGCGAGAGCTAAATCTTTAAAGCTGGAGTTTGTTTTGTTTTGTTTTCCCAGGTGTCCCAACAAAACCATTTCACCCTGCATGAAACAGTTAATTCAGCGCTGTTCTCTCCTCATTCCTCAGCACTTAAAGTTTAAATGTACCCTCATAGATCCTTTATGCACTCAGCACAGAGGCGTCCTCGTGTCCCGGACATTAAAATGCATTGTGATGAAACGCATTAGTATGTTCCACTCTGCTGCCTCCGCTAGCAGCAGCGTCTAAAGTGGTTCCTGCGTCTCCGAACAGCCGCGCTGTGTTGTTCAGCCGGTGACCCCACGGTGTTGCTCTTTGTTTGTTCTCTTCATCCAAATATCTCTGAGAAAGAACACAGTTGGACCCTCAAATACAGGAAACAAACAACACGCATGACATTTGAAGTGCTTCGGAACATTAATTAAATATTGAAATCAGAAGTGGCGCTGTGCCTGTTGTATGATGCATGACGTCATGAAGTGCAACACGCCTTTCACTCCTGCACTGTATGTTTAACTTTAAAAGTTTAATACGTTTCTCGTTTTCTTTCCTGCTATTTCATTGAATAATTGATTTCAATTAGTTTGTGCTTTGCATTGGAACAAGGCGGCGTACTTCAGCATGTTAAATATGAACTTTTTTACACCAAATAGTACAAATAAAAACGTGTTTGTGCCTTAAATGTAATAGCATCCGGTTGGAAAGACATCTGAACTCACAAACAACTGTTGTTCAGGAGGAACCACGAGGTTGAATCATCATTTCATCCGCTAAATAATAATAATAACTAACCCCAGGATCATCTACCCCCCCCTCCCACTCTTGTGACAACAACAGGACCGGATTGAGGAGCTGAAGAAGTTCATTGAGAAGCATCGGCACCACATCCGGATGCTGGAGACCATACTGAGGATGCTGGACAACGACTCCATCCAGGTGGACTCCATCAGGAAGATCAAGGTAGGCCTCGTGTCTTTAGAGGACTTCTTCCTCGTAGACTCGGCTCATCTTATATGATATCTGACACTTGTTCTGTCTTTTCTAAAGGATGACGTGGAGTATTATCTGGACTCGTCGCAGGATCCCGACTTTGAGGAGAACGAGTTCCTGTACGACGACCTGGACCTGGATGACATCCGTAAGCTTAGTTTGAGTGTTGAAGTGTTAAAAACAGCGACCGTGTTGATGCTGGAGACCCTCACTGAACTCTTCTGTCTCTCCGGTGAACCTCCAGCTCAGACGCTGGTCGCCACCTCCCCGCCGTTGAACTCGCAACTGGAGGACGAGATCTTCCAGAACTCGAGCAGCACGCCGAACTCCACCACCTCGTCTTCACCCATCCCGCCGTCGCCGGCCACTTGCACTACGGTACGAAAAACAACACGATAACATTACACCCCCCGAACTATTGTCCATCGGCGTGTCGAGTTGCCATTCCGTGGTCTCCAGCGTGCCGCACACAAAGAGAAGGAAAGTAGATTTAATGAAAGGTTTTCTTGAGGTGTTGATGTCCTTTGTATCTTCATTAGAAACCCTCCGTACAGCCTTCTTATGATCTCTCTTCATTGACCTCTCATAGTCTCTGAAAACTTAAAGCAATTGTTGCGTTCAATATCTGAAATATAAGCGTGAGATAATTGCCATTGTAGTGCCCCCCCCCCCCCCCCCCCCCCATCTGCTCTCATTGTCTGCTCTACTGTCATTATATCCTCCGCCTGCAGTGAGAGCAGCTATTAGAGGTTTTGTTAAATGCTGCCGGCAGAAGGTTGGCATCAAAAGGGAACGTAGAGGATGGGATGTAGAGTTCAGTTCACTTTTTTAATTAACCACAGAGAGTTTTATTCCGGGGATTTGAACCCACAACCTTCTGGTCACGAGCGCTTTAGAAAGAAGATGGAAATCTGCGTGAATTTGGCTTCTTTGAGTTTTCTTTATTTCTTGTTTTTACACTTTTGTTTTTT
This sequence comes from Leptoclinus maculatus, assembly GCA_032191485.1. Classification (NCBI taxonomy): domain Eukaryota; kingdom Metazoa; phylum Chordata; class Actinopteri; order Perciformes; family Stichaeidae; genus Leptoclinus; species Leptoclinus maculatus. The sequence goes on from JAVDOI010000002.1 coordinate 19,897,306, forward strand.
GTGGCTTAATGTTCATTTGTGTTTTTTCAGGAGAACTCAGAAGACGACAAGAAGAGAGGACGGTCAACGGACAGTGAAGTCGGTCAGGTGAGTCGTTGGTACATTTGTAATGATTACATAATAACACGGCCAGCACTTATACCTTCTTACTTCTTTTCCAGTCACCTGTGAAGAACGGGAACCCCTCTTCCTCGTTGTCCTCATCCTCCTCCTCCTCCTCTTCCTCCTCCTCCTCCTCCTCTTCCTCCTCCGTCTCTGGACTGACCTCATCCTCGCTCGTCTCCGTTGGGACCATCCCCGGAGGAGGAGGAGGAGGAGGAGGGCTCGGCGGCTCCGGGTGCAGCAGTCACCTGGGCAGCCTGGGGGGTCTCCTCTCCAACACGTCCGCCGGCAGCTACAGCAACGCCACCCAGCAGCCGCCGCACCCGTCGGCTCAGCAGCAGCTGCAGCAGCAGCAGCAGCAGCAACAGGCCAAAAACTTAGTCGGCGCCTCCTCCTCCGCTCCCATCTCCATCCCCATGGCCTCCACCAACAGCCACCTGGCCTCCTCTTCCCCCCCCAACGCCATCACACAGGGGCTCTTCACTTCCATGTCCCAGACTCAGGCTCTGTCCGGGTCCACGCCGACCTCCAACAGCCTGGGCCTCAGCATGGGGCTCTCGCTGGGGAAAGGCGGCATCATGTCCGGCTCCATGACCACCAGCCCGATGTCCGGGAGCCTCGGCCTGTCGGGGATGCCGGCGTGCCTGAGCAACATGGCGAGCCTTTTGTCCGGCTCCACCCCGGCACCTTACGCTCAGGCGGCCGCCTCCGGAGCGATCGGCTCCGGCCTGCCGGGCTCTCTGGGCGGCGTCGGCATCAACCCCACGACGACCAACAGCTCGGCGGGCTCCATCGGCAGCGGGAGCATCACAGTCGGCGGGCCGACGTCCTCGACCGGAGGTCTGCTGGGCCCGGCGCCGGGGCTGACCAGCGTCGGCTCTGGGATGCTGGGTTTGAGCTCGGGTCAGTCGGGGATGCAGGGCTCCTCCCTGATGTCGCTGAGCCCAGTAGGAGGTCTGGCGCCGGGTAGCGGAGTGGGAGTCATCGGGAGCAACGGGGGCGGCTCGGGAACGGGAGGGAGCGGCGTGCTGGGCGGAGGCCTGTCGCTCTCCGTCAGGCCGTCCAGCCAGCAGAAGCAGAACGGTAGCTCCAGTGAGTATCCGACCGGACGATCGTCGCTCCGCACAGCGTCTTTGGTATTCACCTCTGTGTGTCTTTCCTGTTAACAGGTTACAGCGCCGTGTTAGCAGACAGCACAACAGACTCCGCCCTCACCAGTGCCAGCCAATCACAAATCAGCCAGTCCATGTCCTTGACCTCCCAAACCAATCAGCCGTGAGTATAATGGCGCCGGTTACCAGTCAAGTATAGTGACCAAAACATCTTTGTATTTGTGTCTCTTTATGTTGCCCCCCCCCCCCCCTCCCTTTGTTCATCCTCTCCCATCATTCTCTCCCCGTCTCCCCAGTAAGGACACTGGTCCCAGCTTACTGGGCTCTATTTGTTTGTCGTCCAGCTCCCCGTCGGCGGCCTTCTACAGCGAGGCCAAATCGGTGAGCGGCGGCGGCGGCAGCCTGCTGAACGGACCGCTGTCCTACTCGCAGTCCTCCGACAGCATCAAGGTGAGAAAAAGACATTTCAAGTGTTTTCTGCATCTAAATAAGACCGATTAGAGTCTGAGCCTAAGAATGAAGAAGATTTAATATCCTAAATCTCCACAGACTGTTAATTTGCACACAAACGCACTCAAAGCAGTTTTGCTTCCGCTATGATTTAATTAATTCAGTGAAATCCAAGCGGGGATTGTTATTATTATAATTATTATTATTATTATGGTCTCCTTGAGGTTTGTAGTTCAGCCAAAATCCACTGCCAGCGGTTAGTTCTGACAAAAGAGAATAATAAACAACATGGAACTGATTAAGCTAAGCAGACCATGTGTTTGTTTAACCATCACAGTGTGAAGTAAACGATCGATAATCAATAACAATATGCAATCGTGATTCATGCTTTCTGTTCACCGCTCTCTGACCATGTTTATGAACTTCATAAACAACCAAAGCCGTGTTTAAATCAACAGGAGGAGAGCTAGTAACGTTAGCAGCACCGCTAACGGCTAACGGCTAACGAATGGGGGTTCACTTCCGTTACATTATGATGCCTTCAGGCTCTGCTCAGTGAACACGAGTACTGGCTGAAGGTACATTATAACGTCATCATGATGTAGAGGTGTTTTCACATTAACATAAATAGATATTAGAGATGAATTGTGAAAGTGATCATCGGTCCGGGCAGGTACGATAACTGTACACACACACACACACACACACACACACACACACACACACACACACACACACACACACACACACACACACACACACACACACACAGTCCAGTAGAATCTGTTTCCCATGAGTCTCCTTGTCGGTCCTCATCAGCCCCAGGAGCCTATGAGCAGCCTGAAGTCCATGGCCGAGCGAGCAGCACTCAGCTCAGGGATGGAGGGAGACTTGCCCTCCCTGCACCTCACCCCAGGTAACGCACACACACACACACACACACACACACACACACCTTGAATAAAAGGAGGTAGAGGGTTGCCACAGAGCAGAAAGAGAAAGGCTGTAGTTTAATGGAACAAAATGTCATCTCACCTCCCACTCTCAGCCTCCTCTGAACAAAAAACTGCTGATGAAATGATCAGCCCTGACTCAACTTCTCTCTCTTTGTCTCTCGAACTCCAAATCCCCCCCCCCTCCCCCCCTTCACCTCCTCTCTCGCTCCCCTACATCCTGTACTTCCTCCTCCACCACCACCATCATCTCTCTCTGTCTTCTTCCTCCAAGTCTCCGTCTCCCGTCTCTCTTCAGACATCTTTCCCAGCAGCGCCGTGGTCCCCTCGGGCCCCCCGTCGGCGCCTCAGCTCTCGCTGTCGGAGGTCAGCATCCCGCCGTCATTGGGGGTCTGCCCGCTGGGGCCGGTCCCCCTGTCCAAAGACCAGCTCTACCAACAGGCCATGGAGGAGGCGGCGTGGACTCACATGCCCCACCCGTCCGACTCCGAGAGAATCAGGTGCGCTGAAATGTTCACGTTTTCCACCACGCGGATAATAAAACAACAATAATAATAATACATATATGATACGCTTTCAGTCAGTCGTTGTACACACACACACACACTGTTCCGTATATTCAAAGTACTCGTATTCCTCCTTGAGGAGTGTGTTACTTCTTCCTGCTGCTCATTAACTCGGGTACGCTCTGACCCGACTAACGTTGTAACCTGACGAATGGAAACAAGAGGAAAGAAAAGGACAACGTGTGTTCGTCGCTGATCTAAAAATACTCCGTTTGGATGGAAAAGTGAAACTCCACTGAGTGAATTATCGTGCCGTGTGCTCCCACCGGAGAGCTGGACGCGTGCGTCCGACTAATGGATCCGTTAATTGGTCCCAAAACGTTCATCAGACACATTCGATACGGCCGACCGATAATTAAAGAGCGCGTGGCTTTGGATCAGCAAATGAGTGGTTTATGGTTGATAGATGGTTCATTTAATATCTATGGTCTGTATGTTTTATAATCATGATTCACAGATATAAGATCACTCCTGATATCTGGTTAGAATGCGTGGATCATTAGAGAGTTACGGAATGAAGCTTTTATTGTGGCGATCACTGGTTGGACCCGTTCATTTACATCCTCATTAGTCGTTTGTTTTCACTGTTAGAGTTTCTGGTGTTCCTTCTCTGCATCAGTGTGGTCCCTCTAACCCCCCCCCCCCCCTCTGTGTGGACGTTACAGGCAGTACCTGATGAGGAACCCCTGCCCCACCCTGCCTTTCCACAACCAGGTGCCACCGCCTCACTCCGACACTGTAGAGTTCTACCAGAGGCTTTCCACAGAAACCCTCTTCTTCATCTTCTACTACCTGGAGGTATGCAGCTGGTTTAGTGTCTGTAGATCAAAGTTACATCATGCACCAGAACCAAAACCGTATTTCCTGCATGTGTGTGTTCCCACCAATGAAACTCTTCCTCGTCCCTGCAGGGCACTAAGGCCCAGTATCTGGCAGCCAAAGCCCTGAAGAAGCAGTCATGGAGGTTCCACACCAAGTACATGATGTGGTTTCAGAGGCACGAAGAACCCAAGACCATCACGGACGAGTTTGAGCAGGTCAGCCTCGCGTCTCCCACCTCTCGGGGAGGAAGATGTGATGAACCACAAAGACCGAACCGTGCTGCCGTATTTTAGGAATCTGAATGAAGTCTTTCTACAGCGTATGAATGTATCGCTGCATGTTATCACTCCAACGGAAAACAAGCGGCTGCAGATTGTGCATTTCATACCCTAACACCTTCTCGTCCTCTTGTCTTTAAAGAATGATTGTTTGTCGTTTGTTCTCCAGGGAACGTACATTTACTTCGACTATGAGAAATGGGGCCAGCGGAAGAAGGAAGGCTTCACGTTTGAGTACCGGTACCTAGAAGACCGAGACCTCCAGTGACCTGCAGCCGGACGGACGGATGAACGGACAGCTGAGGAAGTGAGGGGGGGGGGGGGGGGCAAACGGATGAAGACGGCTGCTGACATTCCTGGCTTCGACCTCGCCTCGTTGGTGGTGGTGGGGGGGGGGGGGGGAGGTGAGCGGGTGACCCTTCAACCTTCCCTCGTCACCCTCACCCCGGCAGTGATTGCTCCTCCCACCCTGTCATCCTTCATCCTCCTTCCTCTTCCTCCTCTTTCTCCCTCCTCTCCATAATCAGGCCTCTCTTCTTTTTTTTTTCCATCTTTTCCTGAACTGGAACTTTCTTTATATCAAGACTCTGGTTTGTTTTGGCAGATAAAACACACACACACACACACACACACACACACACACACACACACACGGCTTATAATCAGACTATCGTGAGCGTTTCCCCCTCGGTGTTATCTTCGTATGTTTATTTAGCCCCTTAAGAACCAAAGATAGTTGGTTGATCACAGTACACACACACACACACACACATTACGTCTGTGCTGTGGCGGTGCTCCATGTCTGGACTCGAGTGTAGAATGTGGCTTTATTTTGGTAAATCCAGCGTCAGACGGGATGTGAAGTGACTCGAGGTCAGCCGCAGGAACTCGGCGACCCGTAACCTGTAGGAACCGGTAACGTGGTTCATTCTCTGCATTACACAAAGCAGAAGGCTTTGGACGTACGCTCAGATTATTAGGTACGCTTCGATAAATACACCGGCAACAGAGCGCTGTTGAAGAGGCAAAACCTCTTCTAATATATATATATCTGGACATTGTTATGCATTATATCGTTGTTCTCAGAGGTGGGACAGACGATATGAACTTAATTAATCACTGAAGCTCCTCGTTAAAAAAAAATAGCTCGCTGCCGGAAACGTTAAAATGACTTTGAAAGTACAAACGCTACCCAAATATTATCGTGAAATGTAATTTAAACTGCCGCGAAAAGACTTGAACTTCCATGAAACCTCCACATCATTAAACATTCGTTTCCCCCCCCCCCCCCCCCAAAGAGAAGCTGCGCTTCAGTACCGCCTCCTGGGCGGAGCTTAAAATCCCCCCAAAGACATCGGCTACGACTTCAGTTACGGGTCGTTAAGTTTCCGACCTCTCGCTCTGACGCCCCTCGTCGGCTGGTCAATGAGAGTGTTTTTCGGCGCTGGTGCTCCTACAAACAAGGGCTCGTTGAGCCACCGCCAGCCGAATGTGGGTGAACGTTGTTCGTCGGTGGCACCACAGAGGTCCTGCTCCTTATGAAAGTGGCTGGTTTGTTATTTTAGTTTTTTTTTTTGTGAAGCCGTTCTTCGTGGTGTAAAAATAACATGGAGCCGCGGTGGAGGAGAGGTGTTGGTAGTAACCGTCTTCCACCTGGTGAGCAGTGTTGCGTCACCGCGCTGTCGGGGGGGGGGGAAAGGGTCTCACACTCAAAATACAGACCTGTAGGCTTTGACCCTTCGAGTCGTTTTTGGTAAAGGTTAATTGCGTTCTCGCCGAGCGAAGTGGACGAGAAGATCGATACGACTCTCGCGTTCAATATGAAGCTCCGGCCGGTTAGCTTAGCGTAGCATAAAGACTGGAAACGGCTAGCCTGGCTCTATCTAAAGGTAACAGAATTAGCTTCACGTATCAACACGTTCCACATTGTTTAATCCAGTGTTAAAAGACAAGTCCTTGAGGTTCAAAGGGACTATTTCTTGTAAAGTTGTCCCTCACATAACTCCCAGTAAAGACACAAACAATCGTTTTCGTTGGCGTATCGATCTTCTCGTCTAATTCTCGGAAGGAAGGTAAATAACAGAAGCGTTGGCGAACAGATCAGGATTAAATACATCAGGATGTATCTGCATGATGAGATAGGACTGGTGAGGAGACGATGCTGTCGGTATTCTGAACTGGTGGTTTTAAACTCAAACGGCTCCAGCAGCGATCGTGGGTGTTGGATGCTACCAGCAGCTGGATGTTTGTTAGTCTCCCACCAGCCTCCCTCACCTCCTCCTCTCTCTGTGCTGAAGAGCACAAACACCAGCACTGCTGCCCACACCTCCTCTGTCCTCCAGCTCTCCGCTTCACGTTTCACACACTGAAGGGTTTTTCGACCTGGACTCACGATACACACACACACACACACACACACTCAGCTCTCACAAACCAACAAGTCATTCCACTTCCTGACCTCTGCTGCTCCAAACACACAGCAGCTTATCGTTCTCCTTATTTTGTCTTTTTTTTTATTTTGAATCACCCAAACATGTTTTGATTTTTCACTCCCTTCCTCCTCCTCTTCCTCTCTCTCTCTCTCTCTCTCTCTCTCTCCTCTTCCTCCTCTTCTTCCTCCTCCTCTCTTCATGCCAGGTAGATATTTCCTTTATTTCTCAGGAAGTATTTGATAGATCATTTTTTATGAGGAAATGTATCCGCCAGCAGCTCCCCGTCGCCACAGCACAACAACGACTTTAGATCTCCCGACAGATTCGCAACCAAAATTATAAAAAAATTAAGATTTGTATCGATCATTTTTGAGATTCTCACTCCCTTTAAACCAGTTTCACCGCTTGTTGTTTTTTTTTTTAGAAATGCCAATATTATCCTCCAATGTTTGGAGCCGCTCCTGGAAGAGAGAGACACCATCTTTGTCTTTTTGTGTTCGTTGGATTCATTGTAGTAGAATAATTTTGTCAGAGATGGGGGGGGGGGGGGGGGGGCGAGGACCCCTGTTCTTTGTCTAAAGAGCAGAAACTTCTCAAGAGGAGTGTGGGGTGTTTTTTTATAGACGGTCGGACGGACGGACAACTCTACACTTATTCACTCGACTGCTTTTAACGTTTTTGTTTACTTTTTGTTTCTTTTGACAAGCGGACGGGATGAGAGGTCAAACGGAGACGACGTGAATCTCTCTCTGCCCCTTGTGTTGTATAGACTCTCATTCTTCAAACCTCTCCTTTTGGTTTTTTTTTTTTGTTTGGTTTTTGTTGTTGTTGTTGTTGTTGTTGTCGTCAGACAGCATGGAATAATGACACTTGCAAAGTGGCGCTGAAAAAGTAAATAATGACATAACCATGAATAAAGGATTGTAAAATATTAATAAAAGAAGTACTTTTCAGAAAACTGCACTCGTGTGATGGTTTGTGATCCGTTTCAGACACTTTCTCTTTCATCTTCAAAACATTTTTACTTATTTGTTGGAATTACTAATTTCACCCCGACAGCAATCAATTCGTCAAAGGATTTTCACCTCCGGTTCTGAAGAGTGAAGTCAACGCTTCATGTGTTAAAGCTGCATTCTCTCTAGTGTCCACCAGGGGGCGACTCCTCTGGTTCTATAGAAGTCTATGAGAAAATGACTCTACTTCTCTCTTGATTTATTACCTCAGTAAACATTGTAAACATGAGTTTATGGTCTCAATCTCTAGTTTCAAGTCTTCTTCAATACAGCATGATGTTCATTTAGTACATTATGGTCCATTTAGAGTCAAACAGACCATAAAGCAGGGGATGCTTTAGGGCGGGGCTTACTGTGATTGACAGGTCTCTACCAGAGACGTATACGGCGTCTCTACGTCACTCCTCCTCAGTCCAAATATGGTCACTTCCTGTTCACTGGTTTAAAAAAAAAACAAGATGGCGACGGCCAAAACGCCGAACTCGAGGCTTCAAACCGGCAGTCCGCTTCTTATACACAGCTACGTTGTCAACAAAAGCTTTGTTCAGATTGTAACGTTTTGTTCTACGATATAAAATACGGCAGTAAATGCCCCTCTTGTGAATTTTGAAGCTTCTTTTAAAATAATTCCAGAGTGATTAACAGTAGCAGCATCAACATTAATCAGTCATTAAAGATAAAACCTGTTAAACTTTATGAAGAATTAAAAGTAGTGATACCTCACTATAAGAATACTTCATTGCTTTTAAAATCCTACTTCAGTAAGTACTGGAGTATTACCAGCTAAATGTACTTTAAGTGTCAAAAGTACCCATTATGTGAAAAACGTGTTTGCAGGTGTTTTGTATTGTTTTAATTTAGTACTGGAGTATAATATAAAAAGAAACGTACTTATGTACTTAATCTTACTTGAATTTTAGCCGTTTTCCTCAAGGAATCCCCGTCTTTGGGGAGAAAAATCCTAATTTATGACAAATCAATTATTCCCGTAGCGACACTTGTCATCCTGTGACCTCCATCAGAGGAGAACCCTCCGCCTCCTCACATCTCTGACTCTCAGCAGCACATTACTGCTGCACCCGTCGCCTCACCGTCAACCAGGAAGACGGCGTTTCCCTGCACCGCTCATGCTGTAAGCGCGGCTGCATTATGAGGAACAATAAAGCTTTAATGAGGCTTTAGTGGGTACGTATGTTCTCAGAGAAACACATTAGCAGGAGCTCATTGGCCTTATGTCAGCACTTTATACATTTATTTAAATATTATACAATTTAAGTTGTATTCTTTTTTTGATATTTTACTCTTCAGTTTGTTACATTTGTTTGATGGATGTAGTTATAACACATTAAAACATATAATGTCATAAAATATTTACCCACGGAACACCACATAAAGTAGTTAAAATGAGCTCTACAATATTTACATATACAGTAGAAGTACTTAAAAGGTATGTGATGAATTATGAATGCACTCATTAAAAGCACATGTTGCCACCTGAATGCTTTTACTTCTGATAGTTCATGCACTCGTTTCTATAGATCTATTCTATGGTTTTATTTAACGCACATAAGTTTGACACATGCTTTGAATTTCACCTTTTAGTTATTTATTATTAATAAGTCAAGTGGAACTTAGAAAATACACTCAATTAAACATAAGACACACGAAACATAATGAAATACTTCAGATACTCCTGATTCTACAATATAGACACCTCCACCACCTCCACCACCACCTCCGGGCCTCCACCGCCTCACTTATTTACACTCTGGCTGCTTTCATGTGGCTGAGCGACGCTTGTTTACTCCTCACACCGTTTTTAAACCGGGACATACGGCGATGTTTCCGCCATATGGTCGTGTTTTGCTGCAGAGCCTCATGCTCGCCTTCTTTTCCTTGGATGGCTGGCTGCATGTACGCCACATCATAACATGACTTACCCTGGGTCACCGCCTGCAGGGGTTTGCATTTATTTTTTATTCTTTCATGGGGGGAGGGGGGGTCTATAAGGGGGGGGGGGGATGTGTGTGTGTGTGTGTGTGTGTGTGTACAGTAGGTGTACTGCTGTCACAACACTGAGATCATGAAGCGACACTCAAAGCTTTGAAGTCTGAGTTGTCCACGATTTTAAGGCCACAAACACTGGATCCTACATTTCCCATCATGCAACATATTTTTTATCAGACCGTCTCTGCCTATAGCAAATCTTCCAAACTCCATTTAAGCCAATGCGTTCCTCCTCTTTTGCTCCACATGCAGTTAGAAAAGTGGCTAAAGCTAAAACCCTTTTTTGTGAGAAGTGACTCGTCTTCACTTCGATATAAGTTTTGGGCCGATTTGCTTTTTCTTGAGGGAGATGTAACTTTATTTTGGTTCCTCGCATTTGACATTTTGGAGATACAGAGTTTTCACTTGGCAGCGTCGGTATCTTTGCGTACATGGGTTGTGTGTGTGTGTGTGTGTGTGTGTGTGTGTGTGTGTGTGTGTGTGTGTGTGTTTGCTCATGTGTATGAGTGACGCACTCTCTGCTGGCCAGAGGACACTTTGACTCATCCCTGTCTGTTGACTCTACTGAGGTCTAGCAGGTCCACCACTGAGAGCAGGGCATCAAACATCCCCACACACACACACACACACACACACACACACACACACACACACACACACTCACCCCTCCATCCTGCCCCGGAGGAAGTGATGTAAAGGCTGAACATAATGAGAAAGAAAGAGGAGAAAACAAGGAAACAAAGACCTCATTTTCTTTCTCCTCTGCTTTACAAAACACAACGTAGAACATATTTTAATAAAAGAAACACTCTTTATATCAACACAGGAAGACAGACGTGATTCAAATGTGCTTCATTTAGTTTTTTATCTCTAATATCAAACACACACATCTAAAGGAATCCCTTTAACTCCTCGTATTCCTATATATTCCTCTCGTGCGTACCTTATTGCGTGCTTACGGACGCCATCTTTTCCTCTGACCTACATTTTCCCGGCTTGACGCTCATCCGTTCATACATGTTACTATAGAGACGAGCGTTGGAGGTGCTGCTGCTGCTGAAGCAGACGTTTGGAGAATGCCATGAGAAAGTTTCCCTGCCGGAGGCTCAGTGCAGCTGCTTGTACTGCGAGGAAGGAAAAGAAGAAGAAAACCCACAGCTTCAGAAAGGCTCTCTGGGAGGTTTAAATGCAGTTCCAGCTTAACTAAACTACACTAAATGCTCTGAGTCCCAGAGATCTGGTCTTAGTCGTAGTAACAAAGGCCTCCCCGGCGTGTTGTTGTCGGCCAACAGGAAGTTAGCGTCGTCGGTTCCCTCGATTAAAAAGACGATGAGACTTTTTTTATTGGCTAATTGAAAGTTTGTGATACTTTCACGTTCTGTTCGGCAAACACCACTTTTATGATTTTTGAGGCGTGAATACAATCAGTAAAAAACTAGCGTTAGTCTTTAAAGGTCTTTGTTAACAAAATGTTCTGCAGAGTAAACACACCTGTTGTTTTCTATGTGAAGTCATAAAAAGCTTTATTAAACTTGTACTGTAATTATTTATTGACGATCGACAGCTGGAGACAGTTCCTTCACAGTCTTTATGCTAAGCTAAGCTTAGCTAATCGCCTCTTGGCTTCAGCTTTAGTGTACAGACGTCAGGGTGACATCGACTGTCTCTCTCTCTCTCTCTCGGTCTCTCTCTCTGTCTCTCTCTCTCTCGGTCTCTCTCTCTCTCTCTCTCTGTCTGTCTGTCTGTCTGTATCTCTCTCTCTCTCTCTCTCTCTCTCTCTCTCTCTCTGTCTCTCTCTCTCTGTCTCTCTCTCTCTCTCTCTCTCTCTCTCTCTCTCTCTCTCTCTCTCTCTCTCTCTCTCTCTCTCTCTCTCCCCCACACTCATCAACAGCAGCCACATCGAGTGCAGAAATCCTCTGGGGAGTCTTACTGATTTCCTGTCCAGGAGAGAGAGTGTGTGTGTGTGTGTGTGTGGGGGGGGGGGGTGGTCCACTAACGCCGTGTTGTCGGTTGGACCTTCCTCGTCTAATCAGAGACGAGTCCCTCCTCATCCTCGGCTGACGGGCGGACTGAAGGGGATCATTAAAAAGGTTCATCTCTTCCAGAAGCACCTCACATCACGCTGCCCCTCTGAATCATATCTGCTCGGCCATATCTTCCTCCTCCACATGCTCTAATTTTGCTCTTGAAAAAAAAAAAAAAAATCTCTCTGTTCAGCTTTTTTCTGTTGTTGCAGTTTCATCCACAGAAGCATCTTTTAGCAGCACAACTGCTTGATGGTGTTTAACCCGAGACTCGACCTGTGGTTGTATTTTCTATCTTTTGTTTTTTTCCACATCTTCAACTTTTATTTAATCAGGTGATTTCACTAAAATTAAGAAAGAGACCAAGAGGCCTGTTCCACAGACTCAGTTAGCTGTCAGGCTAACTGTCAGGCTAACTCAGGCTAACTGTCAGGCTAACTGTCAGGCTAACTGTCAGGCTAACTGTCAGGCTAACTGTCAGGCTAACTGTCAGGCTACTTACAACTTACTTTGTGGTTGTTTTGTCTCTCTCTGTTTATACTTTGTCTCTCTTTGTATTTACTTTGTCTCTCTTTGTATTTACTTTGTCTCTCTTTGTATTTACTTTGTCTCTCTTTGTATTTACTTTGTCTCTCTTTGTATTTACTTTGTCTCTCTTTGTAGTTACTTTGTCTCTCTTTGTAGTTACTTTGTCTCTCTTTGTATTTACTTTGTCTCTCTTTGTAGTTACTTTGTCTCTCTTTGTAGTTACTTTGTCTCTCTTTGTAGTTACTTTGTCTCTCTTTGTATTTACTTTGTCTCTCTTTGTAGTTACTTTGTCTCTCTTTGTATTTACTTTGTCTCTCTTTGTAGTTACTTTGTCTCTCTTTGTATTTACTTTGTCTCTCTTTGTAGTTACTTTGTCTCTCTTTGTAGTTACTTTGTCTCTCTTTGTATTTACTTTGTCTCTCTTTGTATTTACTTTGTCTCTCTTTGTATTTACTTTGTCTCTCTTTGTATTTACTTTGTCTCTCTTTGTAGTTACTTTGTCTCTCTTTGTATTTACTTTGTCTCTCTTTGTATTTACTTTGTCTCTCTTTGTAGTTACTTTGTCTCTCTTTGTATTTACTTTGTCTCTCTTTGTAGTTACTTTGTCTCTCTTTGTAGTTACTTTGTCTCTCTTTGTAGTTACTTTGTCTCTCTTTGTAGTTACTTTGTCTCTCTTTGTATTTACTTTGTCTCTCTTTGTAGTTACTTTGTCTCTGCAAGAGTGCAACTTCAAGAGTTTTTTCCTGGTATTGCCGTTGATTTATTCCCTCTGGTAGTAAACTGACACACAAACACTCAATGTTTTGACATCAGCTGACCATAAAGATCTCCAATTGCTTTGAGGTTTAAGGTTTCCAGGCGCACCGTGGTTTGGCTCTGTTTCAATCATCATTATCATCATTACTTATTGTGACAACTGAAACCAAATCTGTCTGTGCTTTATCTTTTAAAAATCAAATATCCTCAAGAGCACTCTAGTGAGGGCTGAACACACACACACACACACACACACACTGAAACCCCCTCATTTTTAATTTAGTGTGCTGCACAGAATTGATCTCCTGCTGTGCATCGATTGCAAGTTTAGTGAAGGTATATTGATGTATTGATATTTAAAGCTCTTGTTATGAGAATGCCCTATAGGACAAGCTGAATCACTGCAACGACACCTGCAGGGACCTTCTGACTTCACAGTGAGATGAATGTTGACGTTCCTACTATAACCTGTCATGTGTTGAGAGATATATATTAAAGGATCACCAGAGTTGTCTTTGGTGAGGGAACAGCTGGCTAACAGTTGGGTAGATGTGTGCCAACTCCTCTGGCTATTTCTGCAGAGACCAACATGTAGCTTCTCCATCTGCGATTCCTCAGCGTTTCTGCTGAATTCAGGTCAGCGCCGCTCGATCCACCGAAACCGTACGAACTTGGACTAAAATATTCATCTGCATGAAAATGGACGATAATTTGAAGAATCCAACTGCAGAGGTTAGAAGACGGCAGACCTGCAGAGCACAACGCAGGGCAGAGTTAACACTTGAGTTCATCATCAGGGTGGAAATGTATCATTTTACATCCACACATTCTGACTTTTGTTCAAGAGTGCATATTTCAGAAGCTTCATAGCATTGAAATCTTATGATTATGTATGTATTAAATATTCAGAGTGGGGAAAAAAACCCTCAAACAGAGATCACAGGACACAGAGTGCCCACCATGATGAGGTTTGTTGGGGCATGTTAACCGGCACTCGGGGCAGCAGCAACCACTGAGGTCACGTCCTTAACATTTCAGAGGATGTGGAGGTTTTTTGCAACTTTTTAGGGATAAAATAATGTGGAAATACTCTCCATGGATAATAATTCATGACTGACAACTTATAGTTTCAAATGATCTCCTTTTTTTGGGCTGTGATTGAAAGGAAATGATTTAATTAATAACATAAAACTAACTTTCTTACATGCATATTTGTAACATGTACATTTAAATATTAAATAATATACTCAAAGGGATATTTTACTATTTGGTGATAATTATTCTCTCCGTCGTATAAAACCACAGTATTTTAAAATCCTTTCTTCGTCCCTTATTGGACTTATTTAATCATAAGGGAAACTCTGGGACACATTATGTCTTTATGTAAAGACTTACATTTGCATAAATATGAATAAATAAAAAGTTAATCCGATTCCACGTTAGCCAGAGAGGAACCTTTGTCGTATTATTAAAGAGGGGAACACCAGGGTCACTACTGACTGAAGCATCAAAAGAATCAAAGTATTGAAATACGTGAAGTTAACGCATGTTCAATCTTTAGACAGTATGATTAATATAATTCATATTGAAGGTTGTTTTTATCACAATCAACACTCCAACCTACACGCTTTGTAAAGGACATATTATTTACTCCCACGTGGCTGAAACGTGGCTGAAACACCTCACTTCCTGCTCAGGTCACTTATTTGATCTGTTATGTTTTCCAGTGACACGCTTGTGTGCACATAATAAATAAATAAAGCAGCCGTGCTGCTGCTAAACTGTGAACGCCACATGCAGCCTTTGTATCTCTCGCGCTGCAGCTGCTTATTTTTTATTTATTTTTGTGTTGCAGGGTTAAGATGGTGCTGCCTGTCGCTTCTTTGCATCAGTACCGCTTTTATTGCCGAGGAGTCTGAGCCGGGGGCTCGAGGAGGCATGAGCGCCGTAGAGATTTGCATAATATATATTTTCTCTCTCTTGTTGTCGGGAGTCAGCAGAGGGTGATGGAGGCAAAAGGCCTGAGCCACAAGGGGGGGGGGGGGGGGCACGAACAAGGGAACAAGAGAACAAGGGAACAAGCCTCTGCTAATTTCCTGGCAAAAATAAAAAAATCATAATTAACACGTTAGATGTGCAGGCTGCGGTTGTCAAGGTAACTGATGACACCGCATTATCACTTGGCGCTTCTGCATCCTCCCCCCCTCCCCCTCCCTCTTCTTCCTCCCATTCATCAAGCAGGCCATTGAACAGGGAGGAGGGGGGGGGGGGGGGCAACCCCACCGAAACTCATATTAAACTCCTATTTATTCACAGAAGAGAGTTCACACACCTTATTAGTCTGGTGTATTAATGGTGGAAAGTCAATTACCATAATAGGATGATTACACATTACAATGGGGAGTGGTGGGCCTGGGAAATCACAAGTTATTGCATAAAGCATACTTTTATGTCTATACTTTATTCTCTTTATAAAGGGCTCAGTTCACCCAAATTATATCACAAAAAAAGAACATATTTTCTCATTTGCTTCTGCTATCTGCTCACGCAGGTGGTGTGTTTTGAGATAAGTTACGTTTGTGCTGTTCAAAGCATTATTAATCCAGAGAACAGAGAAAGTAGTTCCAATGAAATCCGGTCGTATCTATGGCAAGACACATTGCTGCTAAATGTTTTGAATGTCATTAAATCCTGCATCTATATCTCCTGTAGCCTGTTGTTGTGCCTCACTGTGCGCTTTTTTCGCCTCAAAATGGTAAATATACCTTCTGTCAGTTTGGTAATCATACAATGTAAAGTTAGTACAAACGATTGGGCTGTTTCGTGCTAACAAAGCAATCAACTTCTCCGAACAACATTACACTAATCAAGGTAACTCCCGTTGAATCCAGAATCCAGAATGTTGGCCTATGTTGCAAGTGTAATGAAAGCCAAGAGGGTTTAATATTTGGGTTCAGGCAGATATTAATGACATATGTGAAGTATAAGCAACATAGATCCAGCTTCTTTCTGCTGGCCGTCACTCTGTCATACTGCACTATTACCTCAATTAAATTGTCATTGTTGTATAGGTTTATGTTCATTCATATATACTTTTGGATATATATTTATATTGTACATAGTCTCTTCTACTTTTTTATATGTTTCTTGTTTATTGTAAACTTGTGTATGTACGTTGAGAGCAATGTGTAAACCGGAGTCCTTGTATGCATATACGCACACATGGCCAATAAAGCTGATTCTGATTACTTTTTTTTTGTGCATTAATATTTAGCGGTGGCAGCACTAACGGTCTGCGCATTAATATTTAGCCACACTAACGGTCTGCGCATTAATATTTAGCCACACTAACGGTCTGCGCATTAATATTTAGCCGCACTAACGGTCTGCGCATTAATATTTACAATTAACTGTCAGCCAGTAACAGGTGCGCGCGTGGTACCGGGAAGTCACCACTTCGGGTTTTCGAACGCGGATCCAGCCAATCAGAACGGACCCGATTGCAAACTCTCCCCGCTCCGTGATTGGTCGATCATTCCCTCCTCGGTACTTGAGGAATGCAAAGCAGTTGGCTAGTGCCGTATTTGCCCAATCGATGCCTCGGCCACGGAGCACGGCGGACCCCGTGTGAGGAGCAGTGTGTGTCGGAGAGGCGGAGGGAGCAACATCAGCCGCGTACGTGGAGCGTTTGGAGCATCACACACTCTGCACCGCAACGATCAAAACTGAAATAACGCGACTGTAAAACATATTTTTTCTTCTTTTTTAAACGCGTCCTCTAAACGGTTTTATACGCTTTTCTTTGTGTTGTTTTTTTGTACTGGAGGAGAACGACGAGCGAGGCTCTTCACTGCGGCTAATCAATTTCCCTTTTTCCAGACCTGGGATTTACAATGAAACATGTAGGTGACACGTTCTCCTTCTCAATCCAGGAATCACGATAGCGAAGACGGCGAAGAGGAAAGCAGGTAAAAAAATAAATGAATAAAGATAAACCCCCAAAAAAGCCAACCTTTGTGAGCACCGCGTGTTGTGAATTGGAGTGATATCACACCTTTAAACCGTGCGTAACTTCAAAAGATGTCACATTTGTTTAGGGGGAGAAAAAAGGGAGGGGGGGGGGGTCTGAGAGTGTCGTATTAACATCATCAATGCTCTTTTTGTTGTTGTTATACCTGACGGGTGATGTTAACTTAAAGGCGTCATTGATGCCACATTTTCAACTGCTAGGGCGCATGTGTGGCACTGCAACGTTTGCGCTTTATTGTTGAGCCTCCATTGATTTATTAAAGGGGGGGAAACATTTAGTCAAAGTCATACGAGGCACTATTATTTCTTCTCGGTTTTCTTCACCAAAAAAAAAAGGGGGGGGGGGGGGCATGGTGACGGGTGCCGCATCTATAGGATCAGCATCCTCTCCGTGGAGCCCCTGCGTAAAACACAAAACGGGTATTTCTGTTTTGATTTTTTTGGTCGGTGTTGTGGTGCTGCAGCAGTGCGTTTAAAGACTGATGAACAGGTTTCATCATGAGGCTGTTGTCTCATCTGCTGCTATACATAACGTGCAGTACAGTAACGCCTCGGCATAATGCAACACAACCCTCCCATTTTGTGGCTCACTGTGGAGCCCTGAATGCAGCAGCGTCCATACATGCAGCCACATAGCAGCTTCAAACAATGCATCTGTGTGTGTGTGTTTGTGTGTGTGTGTGTGTGTGTGTGTTGCCACAAAGAAGTCATTAAGTAAAAGACAGCTCACACACACACACATGGGTGCCATGACTGGCTCCAGTGTGAGCACAATTGCCTCATGAATGCTAATTTATCATGCTAATGCAGAGAAACACTGCAAACTATCTGCCCCCCCCCCCCCCCCCCCTCTGCACTGCTGCCTTGCAGGGCTCACAGGTGCTCAGGTTAGCCTAACTTGCTGTGTTTGTGCATGCATGAGTGTGGGTGTGTGTGTAGGTGCGTGTCTGTGGATGATCTCACCGTGCATATGGTTGCAGGGCCATGTGTGGTTGAGGATGTGTTTTTTTTTTGGTACCCAGGGTTTTTTGGAGCTGCTGCTCACCTACGCCTGCTGCCACACCGGTGTTGCTAAGGTGAGGCTACGTTAGAGAAGTGCTTCACATCCTCCATCGTTGACACAGGTGGAATCGGCCCCTTCGGCCACATAATGACATTCTGATGTGTTGCTTTACTCGCAGCAAAGCGACTAATTCAAATTCAAATACAGCTGAAAAAAACACTTCAAATCTGTGGAAATTGTGGAAAGAGCAAGTAATGATTATTGTCATCATTGGCTCATCTCATAATTGTGTTTTTGATGAATGTGTAAGTTGTTTAGTCTATAAGATGTCCGAAAAATCTGAAAAAATTATTTTAAATCGCTTTGTTAGTCCGTCAAAAACTTAATAATTTCCACGAGTGATATAAAAGCAGTAAATCCTCACATATGAGAGGCTGAAACCAATTCACACTAATGACGTTTGTTGTACATTGATTTCTTCTGATTGATCGAACAAATCCTCGACTATAGATGTGAGCTCTCTGTGATCGGTTCCTCAACATCACGGAGCAGAAGCTTCTACCGAGAGCAGCTCTCTCAACGCCAACGTTTAACATGAAAGCGAAGGTGAACACACACACACACACAGAGAGAGAGAGTAGCCCAGAATGCACTGCAGCCACAGGACACGTTTGAGTGAAAGGCACCGCTGTGAATACAGATGCCCCACAGCTCAGTGATCGCACTTTCAGGCTGTTTGCATCTCTGCGTATGGCCCACCTTTTTTTTTTTTTTTTTTTTTTAAAGTAAAATCAACGCGTTCACGCCCACTCTCTTGGGAGGGGGCTGTTGAAAGGCATTCTGGGAAAACGCAGGGCAACCACTGACTGAAGTGGAAGCGGACGGGGGAAAAGTATCGGCACCAAGTTGATGACAAACGCATTGCACATCACACAGACGGATGATGTAAGAGGGTTTGTTGCAGAGGATCCTCACACTCGGGTGTGTTTTCGGGTGATGCCTCGGTTCAAGTTGGCGTCTCTTTGTTGTGCGATGATTTGACTTCTCTGATGGTTCCGGGGGCTGGAGGAGGCGGGTCGTCTGCGGCTCTTCACCATCCATCACGGCTGTTTTATGAGTCAGCGGTGATTAATCCGATAGGTAGCGGTCAGGCTGTCCAGTGCACCCCAGAGAAGGAGCTGGAAATGGGCGACGTACGTAGACAAATGGCCTTGACTGAAACCCCCCCCCCCCCAACACACACACACACACACACACACACACTTCCCCAGATGTAGAAGGATTTTCAAGTCTCAGGTCTTGGCGTCATCACTGGGGGTGTGGGTACAAACGGCTGACTGTATTCTCAGCACACATTCAACCTTCAGGAACACACATAATGGTATTTGTACTGTAGTGACTCCTCTTCCTGGAACTACCCCCCCCCCCCCCCACTGTGACGTGTGCACCGTGAGTTATTCTGCTAACTGTAAATGCCCTTTTGTCTAATTGCCACAGATGTGTTTTTTTTAATTAAAAGTGTGACCGGTGACCCGGTTGGACTCGATGTCGGCTGTTCCCAGGTCAGCTGGGACCGTTTATACTGGAGCACGATTCAGAGCCTGCATGGCTGAACTGGAAGCTATTTAGAGTCGACCCCCATGCTTTATGCAAAGACGGAGTAGAAACATTAGCTGTGGTTGAACTCGTCCTCTCAAAGACGGGACGTGTTAACCGTCGAGTCCGTTCCGCTAAGAGATCTGGATCGTGGCAACGCATCGGGATCCGGTCGGCCAGACCACATGCCGAGGTGACCCGGCTCACTTTGGGGTTTTGGTCTCTTTGGAGTCCTAGAAACCCAACATTTTCAGATTTTGCGGCTTCAGAATGAAAAGCTTTTACGGGGGACTTTTATTGTGAAGAATATATAGGAAAGGAAGTGAGTTTAACCACCGTTTCACAGCCTTTAAACCAAGAAATGGACCCGATCACTATCCCCTCAGTCAGGTCGCTTCGTCTCTGTTGCTAGATTTAATAACTCTTACAATCCCATATTATTGGTACATTTTGTAGTAATAGTTTATTTAATCCAAAGCTCGCCACACACAGTGCAACTTCCGCAATTTTCTTCCTGTTCTGGCTTTATCTGATATCTTCCCACGACCTCTTTGTCTTGTAAAGCGATCGTTTTTTGTTGACTCTGCGTTTTTTTTGCCAGTGTCCCCAGCGTTCCTCTGTTCAAACCCAAAGTATTTACCGAGCTGGTTACTCATCGCTCTCGGGCCCTGGAGGGTGCGATGAGAGGCTGAAAAATGCTCCTCGCCGGACTGACACCTTCCCATTGGCTGTGAGGGTGGTGCAGCCCCCCCCCCCCCCCCCCCCCCATCCATCATATTAACCTCCTTCAACAGATGGGACAACACCCCACTACTACTGCACACGCATAACGGCCAAACATTATGTTTAATTCACGCCTCCTGAAGCTGTCACCAAGAAACAAACTACACCACCGTTTCCACGGGAGGGGAATAATTATCGCCCGGATCAGATCGACTAATTATACAGTTTATAATCTTTTTTTTTGAAAGAAATATTCAGAGCGGTTTCGCAGGCCGACGAGCAGCAAACTCATCCGTGTGATGTCTCGCGTCGTCACTCAGTCTGTCATTCACTCTCTGCTTCACAGTTATGATGAGAGCATATGGTGCAATAAACTGAGAGTGGGTGATGCGATCAATAACCTTTACATATCACGACACGCGTTCACTATATTGATTAGACCTTTTCTGATCGCAGTTACTTTATGCGAGACATTATTATTTGCTGTCTTTGCACATTTGGGTTTGGTTCATCTGCTGAATTTGACTTTATCGCAGTGTTACTTTGTGCTTGTGTTACTGCACGACCGAGGACGGGCAGGAGTACTTCAGGTTTAAGGTTAATAAGTTAATCTTATCCACTATATAGTCTTGAACGTGGACCTTCATTCTTTAGATCAAGTTAAAAGAATAAAGGGTATCTGTAATATACAAATGTATATATTTGATATAAACCATATTTGGACTGTGGAGGAGTGACCTGTCAATCATAGTAAGCCCCGCCCTAAAGCATCCCCTGCTTTATGGTCTGTTTGACTCTAAATGGACCATAATGTACTAAATGAACATCATGCTGTATTGAAGAAGACTTGAAACTAGAGATTGAGACCATAAACTCATGTTTACAATGTTTACTGAGGGAATAAATCAAGAGAGAAGTAGAGTCATTTTCTCATAGACTTCTATAGAACCAGAGGAGTCGCCCCCTGGTGGACACTAGAGAGAATGCAGGTTTAACACATGAAGCATCGGCTTCACTCGGCAGAACTGGAGGTTGCCGTCTGGGTCCAGACAACAACAGACGGCTCTTATCTTCCTCTTTGTCTGTTACAAATGTCATAAATCCACCAAGTGCAACGTTTGTTGGAAAATAGTGTTTTTCATGAAGACACCCGTCAGAGTTCTGTTGAGAGCTGGAGGTGGGAAGAAATGAATACGTCTATATGCAGGAAAAACACTGAGAAACCTCGAGTATCAAGTTTAGAAAACATGAGCATTTACCAGACGGGAAGCGTTTAACAACCGTTGCATCATGGGAAATGTAAATTGGGATCCAGGGATTGAATTCTGAATATCTCTGAATATTTTAAAATCAATCTGTGGCGTTGGTGTAAGTCTGTGTTTAGAGTGATATCTGTGAGGTGCAGTGTGTAAGAAAGATAAATAATCTGTATCTCGTTTAATATTGCAATTGACTGAACACTGTGGTACCGTTTAATAGTAAGATTCTGAATCCAGAAGTGATGTAAATTAACCCTTTTATTAATAATACATTTTATTTATTGAGCGCTTTTCATAATATCGGTCACACGTTAAAAGCAGTTGTGAAAAGGTGGGTTTTGATTTGTGATTTGAATATGGAAAGGTCAGTGCAGTCTCAGATGTGTTTGTGGAGGGAGCTCCAGAGGGAGGGGGCAGCTATGGAGAAGGCTCGGTCACCCCATGTCCGGTGCTTGGTCCTGAGTGGAAGGGACAGGAGGTTGGCATCAGAGGAGCGGAGCCGACGGGATGGAGTGTGGTGCTGAAGCAGGTCGGTGAGGTAGGAGGGCGCCTGGTTGTAACAACAGAGGCGTTGTGTTGTGACCGGATCAAACATCATTTGCAGCCTGGATTACATAATGACCCTGATACTTTGTGGGTAATAAAAAAGTGAAACCTTTTAGCGCAGGTGCTCTGAGGGTTAAACCACCTTAAATACTGAAAGCACATCCCTCGATGATAGTTAATGGCTTCCTGGTGTGTGGCAGCATGTTGTGCAGAGAGAGACTGTAAAAGTAGGCCAGTCGGACAGCAGCTGTGGATGAACTCACTGTACCAGTGAGACGGACTGAACGCTCACACCTGTCGCAGGTTGCTGGAGTTCAAACGCTGCAGGTTTCATGAAGGGAGTAGAACAATCTTTACCGTGATGTAACGGCTAAATATTCACCGTTTTTGTGTTTTTCGTGGCATACGCAGGTTATAATAAATTAGCTTGAAAGTGTTTTATGTCATGCTGCAGTCATTAAAAAATCTAATTAGATTTTTATGAGATTCATGCAGAACAGTATATCCGTATAGTGCAATAATCAAAACATTGTATTTCATTGTTGTATTCTGTCAATTTCTCTTGTTGCCGTACAGAAAATATAGTTTTATTGGTCGATTAATCGGCCGACTGTGGCTCAGCGAAAGAGCGGGTCGTCCTTCAATCGGAGGGTCGGCGGTTTGATCCCCGGCTCCGTGTGTGTGTGTGTGTGTGTGTGTGTGTGTGTGTGTGTGTGTGTGTGTGTGTGTGTGTGTGTGTGTGTGTGTGTGTGTGTGTGTGTGTGTGTGTGTGTGTGTGTGTGTGTGTGTGTGTGTGTGTGTGTGTGTGTGTGTGTGTGTGTGTGTGTGTGTGTGTGTGTGTGTGTGTGTGTGTGTGTGTGTGTGTGTGTGTGTGTGTGTGTGTGTGTGTGTGTGTGTGTGTGTGTGTGTGTGTGTGTGTGTGTGTGTGTGTGTGTGTGTGTGTGTGTGTGTGTGTGTGTGTGTGTGTGTGTGTGTGTGTGTGTGTGTGTGTGTGTGTGTGTGTGTGTGTGTGTGTGTGTGTTGATGGACTAACGGACTAACAGTGAATGAATCGTTCCTTTCTCACGTCGCTCATTCTTGCTGAACTTTTACTTGCACGTTACTCAGAAATCGGATCGTAGTTGTTTTATTGTTGTGTTTTTTGTTATTTGGCCTTAAATCTGAGTGTTATTTAAATGTGAGGCATTACCAGAGTTCATCACACACCGTTGGTTTTCCTTGTGTGTATTTGTTGAGGCGTGATATGTTTAGTAGAGCTCTGCAGCGATGCTTCAGGCCACCAAACACCAGATTACTCCGGCAGAAACCAATCGTTGGGACATTATGTAGTGTCGTTGTGATGAGAGTTAATGGACGCTCGGGCCTCCGCTAATACTCCTCGCTCCACACGATCGTCCGAAAACTAGGCTGCATTAATGGATTTTTATTTTGAAACCAGTTTTTTTTTTTTTTTTTTTGCATCACTGTGTCCGGACCAAGGGCAGTGCATTGACCTTTATGGGCCGAGTTCACAGCAGCTTCGCCTCAATCCGCATTAGAAAGCAGAGCCACGCTGCCCGCCGCTGCTGCTGCTGCCGCTGCTGCTGCTGCTGCATGCCCTTATGCACTGGCACATTTCCCAGCATGCTTCAGAGGGAGGGAGGGAGGGAGGGAGGGAAGGGAGATGAGAGGAAGGAGACGAGGGTCGAGAATGGGGTTAAAGAAGAGGAAGATCTGCTGCACTACCTCTGCAAGGGGAGGTCAGGCAGTATGTACAGTATACAGCTGCTATGTGGTCGGAATCAATACTAATAATATTTAGTCTGTATCAATACATCACACCAAATGGAACATATACATACTAATGCATAAATTAATCAATTTCTCTTAGGGCCGCAAGTAGCTAATTTTTCATTATTGAATAACCCGTCAGTTACTTTTTATTCTTTATTCTTCTTCTGACCAACAGAATAAAGTCCAAATACATTCAATTTAGAATGATTTAAAACAGAGAAAAGAGTCAAATAGTTGCATTTGAGCAGCTGAAAACACTGAATGTTGCTAGTTGGCTACCGGATTCAGTATCTAAATGAATAGAAAACAACAACTTTAAAAGCTTATTTTGTTATTTCTTAACCACAATATGCTTGAAATTAATAAAAAGACAACATAGCTTTGTAAAATGATATGTTATCACAATACCATCCCAGAACTTGCATATTACAAAAGAAAATTTCAAATATCACCTAGAGTTAATATATTCTGTAGACGATGTCAGAAGTTAAAAACGGAACAATAATCACTTACAGCTAACGTTAGCAACAGCTCATAATTCCCTCTATAATATCTATTTGATATTGCTGTGAGAACAATTCCTTCAAACAACTGGATTAATACGATTTTAACACATTATGATAATGTTTTAATTGACCTTTCGTCCAGTACTCATTTTAATTGAATACAGCTTGAACAGAACTCAATGCAACCCCTGTTAACGTTAGCTGTTAGCGTTAGCTGTTAGCTCTGCAAGACTGTGCTTAAAAGCGGCATTGACTTGGTACCCGAGTATCGGTTCTTGTGACATCCCAACTCTAAATGTACTGTTTCCAGCATCACTAACACGAGTTGATGAATGAACACAATAGTGCGTGTTTGTTGTACCACAGAGAGGTTTATGTGTCTCCAGTCACTCTGTAACCCGGAGGTTTTCTGCTCCATCTGTGCTCCTGAACTATAGGCGGAGAGGTTCCTCGTAAACGAAGCACAATATGGCAACACGTCTCTGTACGTTTGAATCACTCAGGGAAGCATTACTCATGCTTTCAGGGTTTTGTAACACACGGTGCTTAAAATAACTGTGTTTGAAGTGGATTCTCTTTTGGTTTGTATGAATTACTGGAGATCAGATCAACACATGCAGAGTGAGCCGTTAGCGGACCGTCCCGCTAATCAATGCTCACACCTGCAGCCTTATATTACTACAAGTTAATTTACTGGAGCACAGTAGTGGAAGAAGTACTCAGATCTAATACCACAGAGTAAAAATACTGTGTTACAAGTCCTGCATTCAGCATGGTACTTAAATAAAAGTATTAGCATCAAATTATACTTAAAGTAGCAAAAGTGAAAGTACTCATTGAATGGCCCATTTAAGAATAATACATATTGTATCATTGTATTATAATTATTGTGCAGAGACAATTTTAAATACTTAATAACTATGATTTATTATATAATTGTTAAGAATCTAAATCTGCAAAGTAACTACAGTAGAAACTCGTATTGTCAAATAACTAGTGTAGTTAAAAAGTACTTATTTCCATCTTTAGATGTAGTGGAGTAGAAGTACAAAGTGGAGTAAAATTAAGTTCTCAAGTAAAGTACGAGCACCTCACTATTGTACTCGTGTACAGTAGAGTAACCTAAATGTATTTAGCTTCAATCCACCGCTGCTAGAACGCAAAGTTCTTCACAGATCTTCTAGCCTCTTTAAATTCTGCTTTTAAAATCTTCTTTCAAGAGGTCCGAGGTCCGACCGCCACGGTCTCAATGATCCTGTGGTTAAATCCATAGTATACCACATACTGTAGTATACCACATACTGTAGTATACCATATACTGTAGTATACCACATACTGTAGTATACCACATACTGTAGTATACCATAGTATTTTGGCAGATCCTGTTGGCAGGAAGGCAGAGCAGCAGGGAGACCGGAGAAAACAGGAAGTGATGTAACAACTATGTTTTAGAATCGCCTTGTAAACCAACAGGACACATCATGTAATAAATGTTTGGCGAGGAGGCGTAAACAGTATTTCCAGTATCATATTTACTTTGAATATCTTTTAATAACACGCGGTCCTAATTCAATTAAAATCACATTACTCTGACTTCCTGCATGACAGCGTTATCTTTAGTGTTCCCCCATCAGTATGAAGACAAAAAACCAGCCAATTAAACTGTCACAGACTTCCTGTTTAGAGATAACGTCAGACTGAGGAAGAAAGGAATCCTCTCGGAATGCCACATTAAGTCTTAGATTGGTGCTGTTCTTAAACAGCCAGCATGTTTTAGACGTGATTGGACTCAAAGGTGTATTTGAAAGTCTTGATGATTTGAAGTGAATGGCAGCATCTTTGCTAAAAACCTGACTATTTAAATCCTTAATGTTTAGAGAACGCTAACCGTTTCTTATGCAACACGAATATACAGTATCTCTATTTACAGTGTGTATACGTATATACAGTATGTGTGTGTGTGTGTATATGTATATATAGTATAAATATACTTGTATGTGTATACAGTTGGATAAGAGTAGGAAAACATTAATACTGAGGTTGTGAGATTTTCCCTGACAGCGATGCGACGCTGGTCCGCTCCCATTCCTGACGCTGCAGGCCACACACACACACACACACACACACACACACACACACACACACACACACACACACGGTCTCCCTTTCCTCTGTCCTTCTGTCAGATGAGTCCATATGGCAGCTGTCATATCTCCCGCTCTCTTTTTATCAAAGTCAGATCCCGGCTGCTCCCATCTCCTGTCAGCTGATGTTTTATATATATATATATATATATATATATATATATATATATATATATATATATATATATATATACATATATATATATATATACGTGTGTGTGTGTGTCGTAAGAACTCTTATATGTGCTATACGTCCTTCAGCTAGAGCAGTTTCAGGTTTAATGAAGCATTAAAGAAGCTTTACTGAAAGCCGCTCAAGGCAAAAATATTATATAAAAGTCCACCTCACATTCTGGTGGTGTGAGTGTGTGTGTGTGTGTGTGTGCGTGTGTGTGCGTGTGTGTGCGTACTTCTCGACACAGGAAGTGATCCAGCTAAACGTCTGAGAAACATTAAAATCCACCCGTTTGGCTTTCTGTGGAGTAAAAGCGTCACCGAGCAGCTTCAGAGCCGTGTGCAGGTTTAATAACATCACATTGCAGGACTTCTGGGTATTGTAGTCAAACATTCCCAAGTAGTTGACTCTTGCTGCCATTTTGAGGTAGAAGTAAACCAGAGTCACAGCCTTTCATATGACTGTTTGAGTCTCTGGTGGTTCAGCTCAGGTAACGACAACAAAGATGCGGAAATACGGAGAAAATCTGTAAATTTAATGAAATGTGGTAAACAAAACAAAACATCTGCTGGACTAAATGCTTGATGTTGTGTTCTTGTCTTTCAGTTTGGGAACAAAGTGGATGTGAGAAAAATAAGTGACTTTGGATCTCAACAGGACCGACCCTGAACCTCATGGAGGTCTTCTGGAGGCTTTCCTCGGCTGCGTTGAGAGCCGAGGCTCCTCACTGACTGCTCCACTGTTTCTACTTTCGTTGTTGTTGTTGTTGTTGTTGTTGTTGTGGGAGCTCGAGGCTGCAGACCTCTTCCCTTCTCGTCCGCTGTTTTTGTTCTAAGCAAGACCAAAAACCAGGTGCCAAACTGACTGTGTCAAGAGAAGAAGCAGAAAAGATCTCACCAAATCCTCAAATATTTAGTCCTCTAGCTTTGAAAAACCCTGATTTTTTTTTTTTTTGGAGTAGCTAGAGCACAGCTTCACTTTCTCTCCCCCTCACCTCACAAACACACTACACCATCCCATTAAAAATCCCATTTTAATCTCCGTCGTATTGCAAAAGCGAGAGACGACGATCAGTGCATTATTGGTTCAAAGTGCTTTAAAAACGCAGCTTGTAGTCGTGCGTCGCAGGAGGAGCTCCGCTCCGCTGCTGCCATCGTCTGAAAGGTTTGGAGAAACGCCGCCGACACTTTGTTTATCTCCTTCCAGTCGCTTCTACGAGAGCGGCCTCTCGCTCTTCGTCGTCTTCTGTTCCTTCCCCGATCGATTACACTCCGCGACCTGAAAAGGTCCTTGTTATTCCCCCCCCAAAAAAATACATGCAATTTAAAACCTTTCACTGTTCTAACGTTTATCGTGGAAGTTTGTAAGAACACGACCTGAAGCCATACTGAACACCAGCCATACGAATACCTTTTTCTTTTCTCATTTACAAAAACACCTCACGATGTTTTAGGATCTCTCCAACAAAGCAGATCTTCAGGGAGTCTATGAGGAACCCGCCGGTGAGGAGAACCCTAAGTTCCACACGTTTGGATGTTCCGTGCGTCTCTTTTTGTGTGTTAGCGTGAGAGCTCGCCGCTGAGCGGACGCCCCCTCCCCCCCCCCCTCCCAGCGCGGCGTCTAGCGCGGCAGCAATCGTGACCTTTGTCGAGTTCCCGCCGTCGTCGCCTCCGACCCCCCCCCCCCGCGCTCCCTCTTGTGTTTGACGGATGAATCCGGACATTTTCATGTCTGTTCTGTGGGCAGAACCTCGCTGCCCTGCTAGAACCGGGCCCAAGCCCTCCTTCGTCCTCTTCTGTTGGGCCAAGCTAAATTCAGAGCAAAGACACTCGCACAAGGGTGTCGAACGCACATAAATAAATCTTTCTTTTCTGTCTGTCGTTTTTTGTCACCAGTTTCCTCTCTTTTGATCACTCTTTTGTGAATGCCTTGACATTATTGAACTTGACTTTTTCTTTTTTTCTTCTTCACCATTTAAACGCTGCTTAACGTGCATTTAGCAGCTGTGTTAGTCAAACTTCTAAATTCACTGTTTTTAAAAACCAAAACTTCAAGCATATTGACCTTTACTGATTCTCTTCCGCTAAATCTTTTAAGAGGAAGAGTTTGTTTCACGGCAACTTGTGAGCGTGATGTAAAAAAACTAAATCCACATTTAAGTCACAGCTTGTGCCAACTTCAGACCGACTTCCTCTGCGATCTCTGAAGCCGTCAGCACTGTTGTTTACAGACTCCAGACGCACACATCTCCAATATTTGATTCAACATTTTTCATGTATAATTTTAACATAAGTCGTCCACGCAGGACGACAGAAGTGCCAAACTCACACAAGAATACGTCCGTCTGTTAAAGCTCCATCGAACGTGAAAAAAAAATCAAGTTTACATAAAACGCTAAACGTTTACAGATCACTTCATCCATCGCAGTTTCTTACGTAACTTTCGTGCCATAAACGTCTCCTAGAAAGCGCTTCGGTAGGAGATATTAGACCGTCTAAGGAGTTTACGGTTTCCTCATCTTGTTTACAGAAAATGTAAAAAAAAAAACTAAAAACATTACTGCCTGTTTTTGAACATTTTGGCCTACAGACTGTAAAAATTGTCAACCGACAGACCAAAACCAAGTATCCGACACCTGCTGCCATAAAACAAAACCACATTATTCTATATTTATAATCGGTAAGTTTTCATTTATACTGATACTTTCAGAACTACAGGCAGTTCCTATAGGGCCTAAAAAAAAACTCTGAAAGACCTCAACGTTTACAAAAGCTGCTTAAAGTGAAGGATTTGTACACGGAGAGAATTGTTTACATTAAGCTGAACGAGAGAAGGCCTTCACGAGACATCGCTGAACTATAAGAGACCCGTTGCTCCTGTGCATCGTGTCCAGAGAGAGGAGGACTTTTCATACCAACGCTTTTTATAAGTCAGGAGGCCGCCATCTTGGATTAGGAGCTGTTCATGTGACATTTTTTTTTTTTTTTTTTTACAACGGCTCAAAAAAACTTGAAAAAAACAATGAAATCTTTTACTTCAAGAGGGATGTTTTGCTCGTCCCTCGTTCTCCTGCTTTTCTCCTGCCTCGCCGCTGTTGACGGCGACGCCAGGACCGATGATGCTGCTGCTGCTGCTGCTGCCGGCGGCGGCAAAAGGAGCGACGCCTTGTTCCTCCTGACCGGCTACAAGCCGCCGCCAGCCGGGCCCAAAGTGGCGCCAAAAGCGGCCGAGGTCGTGGAGGACGGCGACGACCCGCCGGCGGTGGCCGAGCTCCCTCCGAAGCCCCTCCCTCAGACCATGTTGCCGAGGAACATGACGGCCGACGCCCTGAAGCCTCCGCTCGGCGCCGCCCAGGTGGCTCCGCCTCCCAGACAGCTGGTGGACGTGGACGTGTGCAGGTACGACTAAGCGACCACTTCCTGTTGTGTGTTGTGTGGCGCGAACCTCTGTCTGTTTTCAGTATTTAAAAGGCCGATTCACACATCGTCTCGTAAGAGGGACTCGAGCATTAAACTCAGCAGAAATGGCAACAACTTTCCAATCTGCTCCCTGAAGAGAACCGGTGACAACGTGTAGAAACCAGCAGTGAGCGCCGTCGGTGAGCTGCGTGATATAAGCCGAGGCTCCCGGCGTCTCCTTTGTAGCCCGAATGCATCTCCATGTGTTGATCACACTGGATGCCATAAAACAACGAGGCGCATCATGATTCTCTCTCTTTTTATTATTTATTTATTTCCTCCCGCAGCAGCTCTGATCTCCATCTCACCGGAGCTTATATTTCTGCACTGAGAGGCGTCTGGCTGTTGCTAGGCAACATGTAATCAGCTCTAAATCTTGTGTGCTGGCGAGTCTCTCTCACACACACACACACAGAGACACACACACGTTCAGGAGAAGCAGTAACAACAGTAACAACAGACCCAGATTTGAGCTTGTCTCTTGCGTTTCGTTTTTTAAACTTGATGGTTTTTGTTTTAACGTCGTCTCTCTGATTACATCACAGCTCTGGCTGCTCAGTAACGACCACTATTAGCATTTTCCTTCGTATTTTGACCTTTCACCCGGCACTCCTCCAGTTGGAAAGAAACAGCGAGATGTAGAAGAAATGCTCTGAGCTTGTTCACTGAACAAAGATGCACCAGAACACACACAGAGCTCCGATATTTGATTTGATTTAAAGAAAAACAAGAACATCATCTATCTGTTGAAGCCCTTTTTAAAATGTGAAAGGTGTAGTTTACATGCAGCGCTGAGTGACTACGTCTTCCATCCATCAGGAGGAGAAAGAAGGCTCGTTATAAGAACAGAGTTTTCTCATTTAGTTTACAGAATAAACATTCCTTCATTGTGAGGAGTTGATGACGGGGATGTTCCCAGTTGAAAGGAATCCTCACACGGTCCTGTAACGTGTTTAGAGCCTGATGGAGGCTGTGCTGCTTTAAGGTCGGCTAGTAAACGGCAACATGTCCATGAAAGAAACGTGCCTTAGCTCACTGGAAAGCTGCCTCCAAACAGCATGAATCAATGAGGCTTAAATGTCATGTTTTACCATGTTAGTCATGACTGGAGATGTTCTCTTTCCTTGTTAAACCCTCCCCGTCTGCGCCCCCCCCCACAGGGGTTACTACGACGTGATGGGGCAATTCGACACCACGTTCAACTGCTCCAAGGGCAGCTACATCTACTGCTGCGGCACCTGCCACTACCGGTTCTGCTGCGAGCACCAGAGGAGCCGGCTGGACCAGGAGTCCTGCAACAACTACATCTCCCCCGTGTGGGCCGAGCCGCTGGGGCCCGTCACCGTCAGCGGCGGGAACAAGCCCGACCCGGACTTTGAGACGCTGCAGCAGCAGAACAGCAGGTCAGCGTGATTCAGGGAAAGTGCAGAGATGGAGGGATGAGAAACGGAAACAAAAATCAAAGAAGTACACTAGCAAACATGATAATAGAAGCATTAATAACATGTTTTGTCTCCGCGGTTGCGCTCGGTCAGCTGATGTTGTTTGTCTTTATTTCCAGCACGGCCTACGTGATCGGAGGCGTGATCTCCTTCACGCTGGTGGTGGCTGTGGGCGTCCGGATCGCCTTCAGCAAGGTGGCGCGTCGACCCCGCAACAGAGACATCAACATGCCCAGGTGAGACCACGGGACAGCTGTGATGTGTTCACTGACTGTTCGTAACGATGTAGACCCAAGTACAGTGCTCGAGCTTTAACACGATCTCCTGTACACACTTGTCACATGGATGGAGGTTTCCAGCTAGATGCCGTCCCATCCTGCACACTGCACCTTGACGAAGCAGCTACACCGACCGTCCGTCTTACTTTGTCTGAACTTTAGTTGGAAAGTTTATTCGGATACATTTTTGTAGAGCAGGCAAACTAAAAGTCGTCAAATACATCTAATTCAAGTCTCAAATATGCAGACGAAAGGCGACTCTTGCTGAGAATAAAGGATGTGATAATGTACAAGTCTTTGCATATTTATGTGCCGTTAACATTTGTCTTCGTCCTCTCGGTCCTCTCGGTCCATCAGATCGCTGGTGGACATCTTGCGTCACCAGTCGAGCCCGGTGCAGCCGGGAGAGAGGAACAACTCTGCGCTGTTGACCGCCACCACCGCGGACGGACGGCCGTCCAAAAACCACTACACCCCCGTCCTGCAGAGCAAAGACAACCGCAGTAAGTCGCACGAGCTCCCGTGTCAAAACGGCCGAGTTTAGGGGGGAAAATAGATCATATTAATTATGCAAATGAATGGTGTCACGTCCCCACTGAGCTGGAGGGAAACTGTTTAATTAAGATCTCAGCTTCAGCTGGAAGACGTTGTGACCGAGGATTAATCAGACGCTGCTGTCTAGAGGAGTAAACGAGTCCTTTTTACCCAATAATACGTCAATAATATAAATAATCTGGTTAGTAGTTATTTGCATGAATAATGAATCGGATCAGTTCTTTCACTTCTGGAATATCTGTCTTAACATTTAAAAAATGTAGTAAAATTAATATTAATTCTGTCCCAGAAAACGTTCTCTAACATCTAGAAAACTTCCGATGATAATAATGAACTGTTCCTTTCTTATTTAAAGTACCTTTTGTACATCAGTTACTCACCCCGGGTCACCTGTAATTCCTGAAGAAGGGATTCTTTTTGAATTGACGCCATTTACTTCGATTGATCAGAGAATTCACAGATTGAAGATGACTCGGGGTGAATAATGCTGATTTTTCTCCGCTAAACTCAAATGATGTGTGCTTTAAAAAAAAGTGTTCAAGTCTTTGTTTGACTCGTCCTCGTGCAGCTCAGGCTGCCCGTCAGCTTTGTGTTGTTTCTGATGAGACAGATATAAGTGGTGGATAATCCCAGTGAGTTTGTTTTCTTGTATTGTAACAGTCTAAACACACACACACACACACACACACACACACACACACACACACACACACACACACACACACACACACACACACACACACACACACACTCTCTTCTTTCAGTCTCTCCAGGATTTGTTTCAACAAAATCAACCTGAAGGAAAATGTTGTACTTCAGTGCAAATGAAGATGTCCCAGATGTTGAGTAATTTGGATTCTACGCAGTTATTGTCAGCTTAATAATGACAATGTGACATAAAAGAATAAAAGCTTTTGTTACAGTAACCAAAGTAGTTATTAACTGTAACAGCAACATCTGATTCAGCACTGAAGCAACACATATTTGATGCACGTTTTGCTGTTTGCTTTCCTATTTTTAAATGTGTTAAAAAAAAAAAAAGGCCAAGAATTGGCAACGGTTACTGTCCAGCCTGCAGAAAGTTAGTTTTTCTTTTTGTGTGTAACTCCTCCTATCACCTGGACACATAGTTAAAAACATAAACTACATTTTATCATTATGTATTCTATGGATTGACTTCAACATCAGCACGTTAAAAACACATGAAAACTGACTTTTTGCACGTAAATCTTGATCGTGAAACTGGATATTAAGTTGTTTTGCATATGTTTATAGCATGCAACATGTAGTCTCCTCCCTCTCTGTAGTTGCTGAAGACAATCAGCAGCTTGATTGAGCTCATTGTGGAAACGTGTGTCCGTAAAAGCAAAAAACAAAGAAAGTAAAAGCCAATTCCTGGAGGGACCGTCTGTCTCTCTCCCGTCTCTGTCTTTCTGTCCCTCTCTGTCCTCTCTGTTGACACATGTGCTGACTCGACACACACACACACACACACACACACGGCTCTGTGCCTCTGGAGTGGTTGTCCATCAGTTTGTCGGCTCTCTCTCTTCGCAGCTGGGAACTTGCACCACCACTTTAACCAGCAGGGCTCTGCCTCCAGCCCCAAACACTCTGCTACCATCGGTAAGCCTCGTGGTCAGCGGCGCGGTCGGTGCAGCACGAGGAGACCCCCGGCCTCACTGTCTACCACGCTGTCTGTCTGTCTTGTTGTCGGTATGACGGCCTGCTGTCCTGCACTCTTAGAACAGCTGTGCCATCGTTCAACGCGTCCTGCCGCTTGACGCTTAAGAAACACGGCCGTGTTGAACGTGGCACGTCTTTCATAAGAGTGCGAGCTGAAAGTTGTCTGGCCTGCCCCTCTGCTTAATGCACCGCCCTTCTTACCACCACCAGCCTGCTTCCTCTTCCTCCTCTTCTTCTTTCTGTGGAGCAGTGATGTGCAGATGTGCGCCTTACAGCTGACACTACACATCACCGGAGCTCTTGGCTTCAGTGAGGTCACTGCACCTTCTCCTCAAGTCTGTTTTCACAGGCTTTGCACCAAGAAAGCAAGAAAGCAATGCTAGCACGAGTGTTAAATGAAGTAGAAATCATCAATTCTGGTGCGTCCGACGCGGCTGCCACAGAGAACTGGATGGAGCTGTGTGGAGATATCACAAGTGTGAAGGGAAGTACTGTTTTTAAGTAGTTTCGGTGCCAATTATTCCGAACCATTACACCTACATGTGTCCCTCAGGGGATGGATTACACAAGAAGGCAACGGTTTAGAATAAAAACCAAGTCAGAGTACAGATTTAAAGTAAAAAAAAGTTCAGTTTAAATCGGGCTTTTCATGTGCTGTGAGCAAAGATTGTCCATCGTTCAGTCAGAATCCTCACATCCTCCCTCTTATTTAATGACATCATCTCATAAAGCCTGCACAAACAAACAAGTATTTCTTACGTACGGTTTTGCTGGAAATTAGATTTGTAACTGTTCAATATTTCAGAGGCTTCTGTGTTAACTAAGAGTAGTAAAATATATATATATGTTGTAGTTGTGTTTACACCAAAGGGTTTGCTCTTAATATGAAGCGACGGATGAAAAACAAATAGCAAGGATGCTGTTCTAAAATATGTCCGTTCATCAGTGCCGTTCTCCAATTCATGGTCCTCGGCTATCTTTAGTGTCGTCCTCTCTCTTTCCTGTGTTAGATAATGTTGACGGAGGATACAAGAGCAGAACACTTCAGCCCTCTGACTCAGACACTGTGCAACACTCTGGAACACAGTTCACTGTTTTTCACGACACCCTTAACAAACCTTCCTGTCAGCTGTCGTAGGTGTTCCATTAAAAGAAACATATTACTGTGCACTCTTGGAAATGACCGGGCGGATTCTGTATCATGACACTGGGAAAAAAAGAAAACACAAGCTCAATATTTGATGCTTTTTATTTTCTCCCTCGTGCTTTATAAACCGTGATCTCACAGCTAGCATTGCTTTTGTGTGTGTGTGTGTGTGTGTGTGTGTGTGTGTGTGTGTGTGTGTGTGTGTGTGTTCCCTGGGTGACGCTTAACAGAGACATTATTGGCCATTATTGGCCATTACTGTCAATGGTGAATGACCAGTATATGTCCAGCAGTAATCTTAACAAGATCGCAGCTCATAACCATTGAATGGACTTCACATCGATTGTGTCTCAAAGACAGGAAACGACAGTAAATGGACAATATTTTTTTTTCCCAGAGTTGCGTAATCTTTAATCGCTGCTTTTATTTTCTCACTTTTTCCTCAGTTTCAGGGCAGCATGTCGATCTCAGATCAACCTTTTTCTTTCTTTGTTTTGCTTGTTGTCCTGAGTTTTTCAATGTGCCGACCCGTCACACGTCTGCTTGTGAAGCGTACCCGTCCAGCGTGTGATGTAACTGATGTACATGTTGCAGAACACAGCCGTCCTGCCCCTCCCCCACACTGCTCATCTTACATAAGACAAATCATTTTTCATGTGTATCGATCGATGTGCTGCTTTTGCACTTTGCATAAATGTGAATGCGTTTGTGGACCCCCCCGCCCCCCCCCCCCCACAATGCTATCCGTGTATTTCTATGTATTTACATGTGGCTGGTATGTTTGTGTCGGAGCCTCAGATGAACAGTACAGAGTTGTATTTATAGATGGTCGCCATGGAGCTCGGAGACACTTCCTGTGTTTACTGATCATTAACCAGCTTGTTTCTTCTTCTCTTGTTCCGTCGTCCCCCTTTCTTCTTCTTACTTCCTTTTGGTCCTATCTTTTTCTTTCTCTTTATTTTCTCTCCTCCCTTCCTCATCTCTTCTCTCCCTTGTTCATGCTCCATCTCTCTTTTTTCTTTCCTTTCTCTTTTGTTTATTTGTGTTCCTGTTTTGATTTTTCTCCTCCTCCTCCTTCTTCTTCCTCACTTGCTTATCTTCTACTCAATCTCCTTTTCTCTTCTCCCTCCCTCTAGAGCGAGGCCCCCGTATGAACAACACCTCCCAGCTCTCCTCTGGACCCACCCTACTTTCAGGTAGCGGTAAAGGTGGCGGCGGCGGCGGCAGCATCGGCGGAGGAATGAGACACAACAGCAGCCACCCGTCCTTCTCCCACTCCTTCCACAACCTCGCCCAGCTGCCGCCGTCCTACGAGACGGCCATGAAGCCGGAGATCAACCGCTACAGCTCGCTGAAGAGGCTGGGTGAGCCGGGGAGGGATGAAATATGGAGGGATAGTCTTTAGAGAGAGAGATGGAGGGGGACTCATTGATTATTCAGGACCACAGGAAGTCTTTCAGGTGATGCAACGCACCAGGTGGCGGCCATATTGGAAGTGTTCTTGTGCTTCAGTGGCTGAACTCAGTGAATTACACTCACGGGTCATTTAGATCATTTTACCTCCGACACGTCACATCATCACTTTGAAATGTGGCTCTTAAAGTCCCAGTGAAACGCATTTAAATCAAACATTTTGGTGGTTAAAAAGGCTTTGATGACGGTAGCTGTAGTCGGCTACAACGGACTCCAGTTGAGACCCAGAGTCCATCCATCCATGCGTCTTTTACCGCTCGTCCTGTTCAGGGTCGGGGGTCCCAGCTGACGTTGGACGTCGGGCACGTAGACACGGATAACCGTCCACGCTCACATTCACCGTTTAGATAAATCGGCCTGAAGCTGCATGTCTGTGGAACGTGGGAGGAATTATAATCAAGAAAACGTTCCTCTTCTCTGTTTGAATCCATTGTGCGACTGTGAGGATTTGATAATTAAGTGTTTTCATTTGGAAGTGGACTACAGGGATTTTGGTGTTTTCAGATTTCAAGCCCTCAAACACACTGGATCCTACACTTCCCAGAATGCAACTGCCCTAGCTGCCTGGAAGCCAACTAAACTAAGAGCCAGTTATTCTCTACAAGCCCACTATCTTTCTTTCCAGGTATCTCTCTCGCTCTCTTATTTTGTGGCCGGGTTAGTTAAACTCAAACATCCATTACGGCAGCAGGCAGACATGGCCGCCAGGAGATTTGTGACTCGGCTGCCACCGGAAAAAACAAACAAATATTCATCTGAATGTGTAAACGGTTTCTGCTGAACAGTCATAACAGACTGAAACATGAAGAAGGGAATTAATGGAGGGATTGGAGCAGACTGAGAGAATGAAGAGAGTGGAAAGATGAAGAAATGAAGGGGAAGGTTGTGAAAGACCAGGAGGGACAGAGAGATGGAGCTGGGGAGGAAGAAGGGAGGGGAAGAGGAGGAACATGAATACAAATGTGGAGAAAGAGTTGACCAGAAGAAAAGGATCAGGGAGGCGACGAAAGAGCCGACTGGCCAAATAAGGATACAGCAGGAAGAGAGAGAAAGATAAGGAGGCGAAATGAAGGGAGAGGCGGTGAAAGAAAGGAAGGAAGGAAGGAAGGAAGGATTGGAGGGAGATGTGGAGATAGGGGGAGGGGCGTTGCCTCCTGCTGGTCTGCAGGGGCCGGCTGCCTTCGACGGGGAAGAAAAGACGGTTGAGAGGCAGCGTCTGGCAATCTCTCTCTCTCTCTCTCTCTCTCTCTCTCTCTCTCTCCCCCTGTCTCTCTCTCTCTCTCTCTCTCTCTCTCTCTCTCTCTCTCTCTCTCTCTCTCTCCCCCTGTCTCTCTCTCTCTCTCTCTCTCTCTCTCTCTCTCTCTCTCTCTTCTCTCTTTCTCTTTCTCTTTCTCTTTCTCTTCTCTGTCCTTACCTTTCTCTTTCTCTGTCCTTACCTCTCTCTCTCTCTCTCTCTCTCTTTCTCTGTCCTTACCTCTCTCGCCCTGATATTGCTGAAGACTGCAGGGGGGAGGGGAGTCGTCTCTGCAGGCTGAGTGATGGATGGTTACTACATGGGGGAGTGTGTGTGTGTGTGTGTGTGTGTACAAGCAATAATGAGGTAAAAGTCCAGATGAGTCTCTCTTATTATTTCCATTCAATCAAAAAGGAGAAAGAACACTCAGACGAATAATCGACGCGGTGCTGCGATTGGACCTTTCAGAGGTCGTCCCCTCTTCCTCTTCCTCTTCCTCTTCGTCGTCTCATTTATAAAACAGCATCTCTGTCGCATTCATCGCAGCCGTCCTGCAGCTGTTTTTTTTTGTTTTTTTGAATGGACGTCACCGTTTGTGTTTTAGTTTTTGCAGAAGAAGAGAAGAGCATCTGTTTCAATCACTTAACCGTCTCCTTCACATAATTGCACTACTTCAGATGATTGAAGGCAAATGTTTATAGACTATGTTTCTGCACGCCTGTTGGAGAAACAACCATTTAAAACATGTTTTAATAGGTACAGCATCATGAAGATGAGGAAACAATCAGCGATGTAGTCCTGTGTTTCAGCACTGCGCTTCTCCGTCTGATCGAGGATTCAAAGAGCGTCGTCTGGACTCTAACGACTTCGTCCAGGATTCTCTGTTTGAGAGTTTTTGCACGCGGCACAATTCTTTTTATTTTTTTCATTTTGTATCCTCCCTCTGCTCCATCATAGGGGGGGGGGGGGGGGGGGGGGGGGGGGGGGGGGCGAGAAAGTCCACAGTTCATCCACGTCCACAAGAAGCCCTCAAGTGCTCTTTGTACCGACGGAATGTGGTGATGAGAAATCAGCATGTTGAGTCTCTCTTTTTATTCCCTACACTCACATGTGTACAAACATTTGCCATATTTAAATGTTTGATGTGTAAGTGTCATTGCTGATGTAAAGTCTCCTTGCATAACACATTTTTATATCTCTGACACCACTTCACCTGATGACGGTGAGCACTGATGTCGCAATACGTGTGATGGTAGAAGTTCGGGGGGGG
This sequence comes from Leptoclinus maculatus, assembly GCA_032191485.1. Taxonomy (NCBI): domain Eukaryota; kingdom Metazoa; phylum Chordata; class Actinopteri; order Perciformes; family Stichaeidae; genus Leptoclinus; species Leptoclinus maculatus. Next base: position 19,936,646 of record JAVDOI010000002.1, read on the forward strand.
GGGGGGGGGTTTGGATTTAACCATATTTACCTCCTCGTTCAAAAGCATCACTTCCTTTGCACCAATCATTCAGTCACACTTCTGATTTTAAGAAAGAAAACATCCTGAATGTCATATTTGGTGGAACACCTCCTCAAAGAAAGGAAAGAGACTAAAGAGAGCGCAGCCTCTCTCCAGCTGCTGAGTCCTTTTTTGATGAAGTTCCCCTCACGGAGCTGCAGAAAGGACACCGATGAAGGGCTTCTTTGTCTCCAGATAATTTGGCCTTACAGGTGGGGGGGGGGGGGAGTAAACACACACACAGAGAGAGAGTAGATGGAGGTGTAAAAGAGACGAGAGAGAACCTTAAGAGGGAAAGAGACAAAGGAACAAACAGAAGGAGAGGGGGAGAGACCTGAGGGAGAGAAGACGAGGGGAGGAAGAGGAAGAGAGGTGGCTGGTTAAAGGTCATGTTTAAATTGGCTCTTGGGGAGCTGCTTCCTTTAGGAAATGCTTTGAAGAAGAAAGTGGACTCCAGCGATAGAGCAGAAGGCATAGGAACAATGTGTTTCACTATTAATGAAGCTCAGAAACTCTCCAATCCGCTCCGTCTTTGTCTTCTCCCTCTTTGACTTTGTGTCTCTGCTTCTTTGTTTCCTCTTAAAGGGACCTCGTCTCATTCTTCTCACATCAAACCCTTTAGCTCTTCTCTCTTCTCCTCTCGTCTGTTGTGGCTCATGCAATATACATGGTTTGTCTTTTGTCTCATCGTCTCCGTCTTCCTGTCCTCCATTTCACCTCTCATCTCTCTCTCTCCTGTATTATTCTTTAGTTTCTTTCTTTCCTTTCTACCTAATTTCTTAGTTTTTCTTTCTTTCTTTTTTCTACGTTTATCTTGTATTGCTTGGACATTTGAGTAAAACAATCTAACCATGAAGTCCATCCTTACTGCACGAGCTTCACAGCAGATGGATGGAGCTCCCCCAGTCGTCGTGGAATTGTAGATCATGTTTTCACTCCGTCTGTCCGTCCCGTTCTCTCAGGAACACCTCCAGGGAATTTCTTCAAATTTGTCCCAAACCCGCAAAAAATATGCTTTCACTTTTGGGTGAGGTTCCCGTTTAGTTCGGTTTTCGGTTTACACGTAATGATACGATGACTGACTTATCTTCCTGGTGTCTCTCTCGTGTAGCTTGTGAGCGGTAGAAACCGTGTGATCGTGCATCATTACCTGTCTGTTGCACCTCTGTCCCATATACAAATGACCTGCCACACTAGTCCACACTGCTGCCCGTGGTCAGCCTGAGGTAGGCTACCAATACAAACAGATGTAATACACAGACATAACTAATGGCTCCTCCAGTCATCCACCCCGACCGCACTGAGATGAAGAGAGGGAGGGAGGGAGGGAGGGAGATGAGATGGAAGGTGGAGTAATGTTTGTACGGAACATTTAGATGGTCGGGCGTCATATTTACAATGTGAAACATCTCTCTACTGAAGGCTCTAACTAATCACAAATGGGACAAATCTCCCCTTTTATCTCAACTTTTTACAGACCGCAGGATAAATAAATCTAATAACTAACATATGGATCAATAATACTCTCTTTCTCTCTTTTGCTGAACCAGAGAAAGAACTTGACGAGTACTCGAACTACTACAACTCCAAGCGTCGCTCCAACAACGCGCCGCCCTCCTTCTACTCGTCGCAGCACTACCTGCCGTGGGGGGGCGACTACACGCTGGGGTCCAGAGGCACGCTGCCCCTCCACGGCTCCCGGCCCCGCCTCCACATCCCCGCCTCCACCCCCAACCCGTACCCGCTGCCCGCCCAGACGCAGTACACCAGCTCGTCCTTCGACAGGCCGCCGCGCCGCGTCCGCTCCCAGGACCAGCTGCTCGGGGAGGGCAACACGCTGTCCCGCCTGTCCAAGAACCAGCAGCACCAGTACTACAAAGCCATGATGAGCACCAGCAGGAGCTCCAACCAGCAGACGCTCCGCAGGTAAGACCCGGGATGGGAGGGCAGAGGAAACGTATATTTAGAGGTATAAACCCAGGTTGCATCAGAAGGTACAACATAAAGTTACTGTTACACATCAAATCAACACAGAAAACCTCGTCATTGAGGAAGATAACTACCAGTACTTTGATTCAAGTGTTAATAGTGTGCTGTATTTTAAACAATACACACAATCACACAGTTTGATGATTGTATTGAATTAAGGCTAAATATGGAGCCGTTATTCAGGGCCCTTAACGAGCATCATTTAATAGTAGAGAGGATAAACCAATGTCTGGTTCCAGGTCCCACGAGAGGCTCCTGGTCTCCCCTGACCGTCTGGAGGACCGGCTGATGATGGGCCTGATAATGGGAGGAGGAGGAGGAGGAGGAGGAGGAGGAGGTGGTGGTGACAGAGGTGACCGAGGCGGGATGGTGCCCACCATGGGCCGGCTCAGCCACCACCAGAAGACCCAGTCGCAGCAGAACATCTGCGTCACGCCGTCGATGGAACGCCACCACATGATCAAGATGAACTCCCACCCGACGCCGGGCCACGACCACGACCGCGAGCGCAGCTCCGGCGCGATGCCCGGCATGGGCATGCACGGCGGCTGGGACCCCCACGGGGGCGGCGGCGGGGGCGGCGGCGGAGGCGGCGGCCACGGCGGAGGAGGAGGAGGAGGCCACCCCAACGCCCGACGGATGGCGTTCGCCAGCAAGAGGCAGAACACCATCGAACAGCTGCACTTCATCCCCGGAGGCGGAGGGGTGCAGGGACTGCGGACTGGGAGTAAGAACGAGGTGACAGTGTGAGAGGACGAGGGAGGGTGAAGAGAGAGAGGAAGAGGAAGAGAGAGTGTAGAGAGGTGAAGGCTGTAAAGAAGCTGAAGAGGCATTTAGTGGGGAGATGAGCAGGGAGAAAAAAAAGGGAGGTTTGAGCTCAGGCTGCCTCACCCCCACCCCCCCTCCCTCCCCCCCCTCCCCTTCATAACACAAAAAAAGGTGGACGACATTAATCTCATCGCCAACTGATTTCCTCCGCGTCACTTGTGTGTTGAAAACAAAAGAGAATATTCAGCCATTCTTTGAAAAAGGGAAGACAGAAATGTCCACTTAAAAAGAGCAAAAAAAAATAAATCTCCTCGTACGAGTGCAGTTTAGAGGCTGCCGGGTATTCGCTGTGACTTTTATTGAAGGATACCCGCCGAATCAAATTTGTCGAATTTGTCCTTGAGTTTTATTGCACTGTCCTCCGAGTCCTCGAGAGCTCCGGCAGAGTTCATCCGTCTGTGGATCGTCTGTGGATCGTCTGTGGATGACGGAGAGCGCCGGGCCGGAGACAGACGGGTTTGCTTGTCTTTGTATTTATGAAAAAAAAAGTATTTAAAACCAAACGAGTTGCTTTTGTATGAAACTAACCTGATGATGATGATGATAATAGTATGAACATTACTGAGCCCTGTAAGACGTTGTGTATACTTGGTTTAAAAACATATTTATCCTTCAGCCGGCCAGTTTGTAACTAGGTTGATCTTCTTTCTCTAGTTGTGATCATAAAAGTATAACATCCTCTGCAAAAAATATCCTTACTCGATTGCCTTTATGGCTCAATTTACTCTAGATAGAAATACATTATGAACCATTTTGGAGGTAAAAATGAGACCTTCATCGACACAGGCTGCTGTCATAAAGGCCCAGTCACACCAGCATTTAAAAAGGCAATATTTTGTGGCAAAATCGGTTCTTTTCATTGAAATTGCTGCAATTAATTGAATGAATTGTTCGAAACCCCCGAGTTGCTTCTCGGGACGCTTTTCTATATGCTTATGATGGGTTAAATGCAGAAGTCAAATTTCATGTATGTGGTGATGAGAAGTCTAATTAAAGCTACAGACGGATCTACGTCGCTGTGCCACTTTCTGGAGTGACCGGGCCTTCAAAGTAAAATCCACTCTGCAGTATGATTTTAGCTTAACTTTGTACAGTGAACTCTAGTGGGTGTATATCTATGAAACATTGTGCTGTGACCCATTGAGTAAAAACAACAACCTGAATTAGACCGCTCACGGAGAAGAACTAACCTCATGACTCTGACCGACCAAAACGTCCCTCAAACACTGTTGTCAACTTTTTGCATTGTGACTTTTGCAGAGAGTCGAGGGTTTCTTTGTGCCACCGATTGGCGCTCAACGAACCCTTCTAGTGCTTCTACGATTTCCACGTGTTTTACCTGCACGTCGAGCTGCTCACCTCGTATGAAGGGAATGGGAGGGAGGGGGACAATGGACACTTCACACCAAGGGCTATATACCGAATTATCTTTGTGTGTCTCTGTACAGCGTCTGCTTCTCATTTTCATTTCCTCTGCGTGTCGATGTCGGGAGGCATGCTCGTGCATATGTTTGTCCTTTCTTTTTTTCTTGTGTAGAGAGAAAATAAAAACATGCAAGAAGATGCAAAGCAAAGGACCTTTTTGTGTACAAACACACGACCATGATTACTTTTTAAAGCTTAAAGGCGGCCATGATGCAACCCTGTCTACAACAAAATATGTTCCCATAAAACTAAACTGCACTCGTATATCCTCCAATATATGTTTCAAACACATGGCGAACCACAGACGGAGTACAACAAGTAGACAAAGTCATCACGTCACACCCATTGGTTTGTGGACTGACGTTTTGAAGCCTAGAGTTCGGCATTTTGCCCGTCGCCATCTTGTTTTTTGCAACCAGTGACCGGAAGTGACCATATTTGGACTGAGGAGTGACTTAGAAACGTCTGATACGTCTCTGATGGAGACATGTCAATCACTGTGTAGCCCCGCCCTAAAGCATCCCCTGCTTTATGGTCTGTTTGACTCTAAATGGACCATCATTTACCAGAGGAGTCGCCCCCTGGTGGACACTAGAGAGAATGCAGGTTTAACACATGAAGCCTGCGTTGAACGTTAATAGAAACAAAACGAAACCCGCTACATAACGACTTGGTCAGGTTTAGTAAAAAAAACATGGTTTGACTTAAAATTACTACAAAATTGATTGTTCATCAAGAAAAGTACTACTTGGTTATGTTTGGGCGACATAAACAGTCTCAAGAAGACATTTCCTTTGAAATGTAATTCACAACACAGTTTTGTTGCATGGGAACGTTATTTTTAGGAGACGGAGCTGCCATGATGATGTCATATTTTGTACCTTTTTTTTTAAATAATTGTTTTTCTGGCTGTGAGATGGACCTTCTAGCCTTTCAGGCTGGATCTCTCCTTAATGTGGTTTTAAGGGACGTGTGAGGCCTTGTTTGAGGTTTTCTGCTTCCCCTCGATAAAGACAGACGTGATTGATTACTGAGCGAAGCTTCCTGGCGGCCATTTTCAGTCTTTAACTACGAGACGTGTGCTCATGTTAATGTTAATGATCATACATGTAAAGATGCCCCCCTTGATCAGACGATGAACGCTCTTATCACGATTTCATTTATTTTCATTTTACTCAAACGTGTATTTATTTTTTTAGATGTCTGTGAATTTTAATGTATAATCCTGGATTTTTCAATATTAAAAACTTTCTAGTGGAATCTAAAAGAAACTAAAAGAAGAAAAAACAAACCTTTGTATTCTCTAAACAAACAGCTGATGGATGCAATCAAAGAGGAAACCGCATGTCAGAAGGCGATGATGTCATAGTGCTGACTTTATGTCACGTATGTGTGTAAATGTACATGCGTCTGTTTTAATTTGTGTGCGTAACTCTCCCAGTGTCTTCTTCTTCTTCTTCTTCTTCTTAGGAATGCTGAAACCTCATTTTTGACCAAACTTCGGGTCACGAAGACGATTTAAAAGACCCGAGTCGCTCATCGTTGCGTGTTCATATCAACTTGTGATGACATTTTTAAAAAGGCCTGTCATCGTTTAATTAAAGAAAAATGTAAGAAAAAAGGGACATTGATCAATCGCAGCTTTTCTTGTCGAGCTACCGTCACCAAAGCGGCGACTTTTGAAACCTTTTGAAAGTGTAAATTATCGAAGGCTTGTTACATTGTGTCGAGTTTTTGTTGGTATCGGAATAGAAGTGAAACAGCCGAGTGGCTCGTTTGTGACGTCACGAATCACTCGGTGGACGAGTTTGTGTCACTGCTGAATATGTTTCTGCAAAAGGAGGCACAACAAGGTAAACACACAGTATTGACGGCGTCGTCACAGTTGCATCGCACTGTTTTTTTAGTTTAGTTGTTTTGCTGCTGAAGAGTGTCGTGGAGGAGAATGTATCGTGACTTGCCTTTGGCTGACAGGACTGGACAGGCTCCGTGGGTTTTACAATGAAAACATCTTTAAACTTTTGAAAGAGGCAAAAGAGGGGAGGGGAGGGGGGCTGACATGTAAGTGATGTGAAAATTCCGTTGTATTTTGAATGTCTCATCTCTCCTCATACCTCCAAAGGTCTGATACAGATGTTGTAATCCACATTCAGTTAATTGCCCCCCCCCCCCCTGATAAAACTGTGTGTGTGTGTGTGTGTGTGTGTGTGTGTGTGTGTATGAGTGTGTTAACCACTGGGAGGAGGAGGGGGGGGGGCATATTTGTATTCTCAAAGCTCCTCTGCATACCTCAAATTGTATGATACATTTATTTATTACATCCCCCTTATACGTCTATTTCCAAGAATATCCAAACAAAGGTCTCACAGATGTGCAACCCTTTTTGTTATCAGTGATCGGTTCGTTTGTAGAAACCATACTGTTTAATTGATAACAATTAAAAGAAATCCCACTAAACCTTGTTTGTGTCTTTTGTGATGAAATTTGACTCTTTTCTTTTGACAGAAAAGTGTCAAATTTGTCTTTTTGATGTTTTATAACATTGTATCTTTGGGTTTGGGAGTTTTGATTTGACAAATTAACAATTTTTAACACTTTTTTGGGACATTTTAGACAAAACAAATTGTTTTATCAAAGAAAACAATAGCTAAATTAATTAATAATGAAATTAACCCTGTTCACGGTGTAACTGCATGGCTTTCAGGGCAGCAGTTTACTATTATTTCATAGATTTTTACTCTAAATTGTCACAGAAAAGCGAGAACAGCCTTCCAACATTCCCAAAGCCCAGCGTGATGTGTTGAATTACCGGTTTTGTCCGTCAAAACATGTCCGACACAGTTACGAGCCTATAAAATCGAGTAAAGCAGCAAATTCTCCCATTTGATGAAAAACAGGAACAAGAGAATCTTTAGCATTTAGTGACATAAATAATAAATCCACTGTCTACATGATGAAGAGGCCGCTGCTGATCGACTGATTGATTCATCGTTTCAGCACTAAAAGCTTCTCATTCAATCAAACTGCCCCAAAACCACAAAATACTGTTCTGCTTGGTGCTGTGCACCAAAATGAGAATTGTATATTTTCTACATAACCAGTTACATTTAATTGAAAATGTATATTTTCTTCAACAGTTACATTTAATTGAACACATTTTCAAACTTCTTTTCATTAAATTAAATATAGTTTCCCAGAGAATACAACAGACCCTCACTGTGGTTTGAATGGGAGTCAATGGGTGGAAGAAAAGTAAGCTTGTGTGTGTCGATGCCAACTATTGTGTTTCTGGTGTTTTTACACCCGAGGGAGCAATCTGAGGCTCTGCACAGGGGAGCAACACCTCTCCACCCACATTTAGCACAAATTATTAAATTCATTAGGGCCCTTAAATTAAGAAAGTGAGGAGAATCCCAGGAGAGAGAGACCATCGTTATTAAGGCGGGCCCAGATTCACTACGACACCTCGTGTGCCCTTTAAACTGGGTTTGATGCCACACTTTAAATGTAAAAAGTGGAGCAACGATAGATACTTTCATGGATGTAAGAGCTCAACAGACATTTGGCAAAAGATGAATGAATAGATTTAGTTTGATTTGTCCCTTTAATAGTCTTGAGCTTTTATGTATTCATTTAATATACAGATTATTATTATAGTGTTAATATTCCCACAACACGGAATAAATTAAAACCCATCAGGTGTATTACTTGGTACCCAAATATTCTTTTCAATATTTTGTCTCTACCACACAAACACACACACACACACGCACGCACGCGCGCAAAGTAAACAGCCAGATGCACACATTAAAAACACACCCACACGCCGGCGACAGTAAAGAGAGACTGTAATAATAACTTTAATTGAATGCAAATTAGGCAGTAGGCAAACACACACACACACACACACACACACACACACACACACACACACACACACACACACACACCTTGTAATGTTATGCAGCATGCGCCGTAATGATATCCCTTAATTGACTCATTAACATTTCACACATTTAGTGAGAAAACACACACTCACACACACACACTTCAGTGTCAGAATGCACTGTGCTATCTTTTTTTTTAGAATGGAATGAACACACACACATACACACACACACACACACACACACACACACACACACACACACACGGTTTATTTATTCATGAGCATCATGCAGGATTGAATCCATATTTTTGCTAACAGGAAAAAGGTGCAATAGGTGTTTGTTTTTGTGGTCGCGGCCGGACAGACCGACCCGTTCCCGGCTCTACCCGGAACCATTATGCAGACAGGAAACTACCATTTTAACGCTAGCAGCAGCATCGGAGGAGCCGCCGTCGTCTCCACAGAGGAGGAGGAGGAGGAGTGGTGGTGCTGGAGGGGGGGACACCTAAATCTGACACGGGGCGGAAAACAGAGAGGAGGAGAAAAGAGGGAAAAACACGACGGAAACAAAACAAAAGAAGCTGTTTTTTTTTTTTTTTTTCCTCTCTCGGTGAAGCGGAGCGTTGAGCCGGTGGAGCAGTGACACCAGAGGCGGAAAGACAATGGACATATCGGGGGGAACTAGTTTTTGTTAGCGGGTGAAAAAAAGCAGCCCGATGGAGAACCAGAGGCCTTTCACGGTGTTTTTCCATGGATGAAGGAAAAGGCCCCGCTGACACACTCCGTGCTCGATGTTTTCACACTTTTACTCCCGTGTCTCGGAGCTTGTTCGTGTGTGTGTGTGCACCTAGCCGTCGTATGCTACAAGGTAAAAAACAAAACAAAAAACAACAAAAACAAAAGCCGTTTAGAGTTGGCTAATTTGCTAGCTAGCCGAGCTAGCTAAGCTAAGCGCTCGAGCTAAGCTAGCTAGCGTTATGCCATGCAACCGGGATACCTTCCTTTATGGCAGTTTAGTGATGCTTATCAGTATTATTATTATTAGTACACACATTATAGCTTAATTAAAAAAAAAAAAAACTCTTTGTGTGTGTGTTTTTATTTAAATGAGGCACAAATCATGACCGTTAAAGTGCAACATTTTATCAGTTGGTTGAACGTTAAGCTAGTTGAGTTGATCGATGGATGCTAAGCAGGCGCTGGTGAGTTTGTACCCGTCTTAACCTTCTCGTTCATCGGCACATCTGTTTCAGTCTGTCGGCCTAAAGTCACCGGTTGTCCGCGGACCGTTTCACCCCCACGAACAGCTGCGTGGGAGCTTCAGACCTGTGGATCAGCCGGTAAGTTGTGGGGGGTAAAAAATAAACAACATGCAATCACGCTCATCCTTGTGCCAACCTAACTGTTTAAGTTAGTTTAATTAGCTCCGGTGTGTCACTCGTGCTCTCCTCCCTGCAGAATAAGTGTGGGCTTCATGGAGATCCAGCTAATAAACATGCACCTGATCACTCAGTGGAGGCTTGTTTTTGCAATTGATTGACTGATTGTGTTAAAAAGTTAAAAAAAAATGTTTTGCTCTAATCTGAAAAGTTGCATTCTACTTTTTACAAGTTTTAAATGAAAGACACGTGACTTTAATAAACAAGCTGCTCTGATATTGTGTCACTACTGTAGGAGCATCACTGGTGTACTGATCCAAGTACTTTATACATCATTAAAGTAATTGTTGAATAAAACATAGATATATGTGGATGTCTGTGACACTATAATAAAGTAAATTAATTGGAAATATATTCTTATTATTGCACTAGAATCCCCTTTGAGCTCCTGCAGTATGTCATACATCACATGACAACAAAATGTTTGCTGTTGTCAGATTTCTGGGACCTGAACATTGAGTAATAACGTGAGAAACCTGCGGTGCACAGTGATGCTGTGATTGTTGTGCTTTTTTTGTATGTTGGATACGAGTTAGACATGTTTCCTCACAGAGGAAATTGTTTTATCAGCAGGTGTTTTTTAAAACTAATGCCGACTGTTAGGAAGCTGTGCTGTGGTGGCCGATACTGAGGCTAAGATAATTTGTTCCTAAATGTTTTCCACGTAATGCTTCTAATGCACTCGTCATCGCTGCTACATTGGATCTTTTTTTAATTTACTTTGTAAGATAATAAATTTGTCATCACGTAGTAGAGAAAGCGTCATTAGCAGATACAGATTGGTGACAAATATGTTAAAGACGATGTAAAGTTTCTTCAGCATCAGACTTGACTTAAACATTGCTTTCCTAACTTTGTTAAAAAAAATCTTTAAATATTTTTTGTGTGGTTAAAACCTTAAAATTCCAGTAAATAATTTATATAAACATATCATTTAATTCCATTGTCATCGATACCCAATCCAGCTGTTTTAGTCGGTATCAGACAGATCAGTCTATCGGTGCGTTTACTATTTGTATTTCATTTTGATGTCGCAAGATCAATGAGAGAATATTATAAATGAATTCCCTCTTAATGTTTTCGGTCACAAAAGTAAATCAAATTCTAGGTTTTAGTTACAGGTACAATATCCCTCACACCAGTTGTACTTAAACATCAGATAACAAAACCTAACGGAAATATAATTAAGGCTCTTTATTTCTACTCGCTGTCAAACTTTCATTTATTTGTTTATTTGTTTTTTGAAGGTAGAAAGGTTTAGTTAAATTTTTTTTCACCAACCAAACCACACCAAACAGACTTGAAAGGCGGTCGCTAAGAATCGCACGCCGTTAGGAGCAAACAATCAGTCAACAACAAAAATGTTGCAACAGAGTTTTCCCATTGAACACATCCGAGGTCGGTCTGTTGAGGGAAGTCTCCGTGCATCACTCGACGGGCGGTCGCGTTTCACAGAGAGACCTCGGAGTCTGATTTTTTTTAAATGCAAGTTTTTCCCGTCGTCTGGTTCAAAGAGAACTAATCGGTCGGGAATAAAACCTGCAGACTCTCGGTCCTGCTGGTTTTCTGTCCGACCAGCTGAGTTACCTGCACTCACCTGGTGTAACCGGTGTGAACTAGTTCGTCTGGTAGAGAGCAAGAAGGAAACTCCAGACAGGTGTGACGGCCTCATGCTGCGTACTGAGAAATTAATTGATGTCAAAATCTGTAAAAGTGATGTTTTTTTTATCCTTTTCTTGTAGTTTCTTAGGTTGTTTTTTACTTCATTGAATTACAAAACCACAACATGGTTGGTTTGGTCTTAAACTTGGATGCCCTTTATAGGAGTATTCTCCATATACAGGATCCGCCTGCACTCTGTACGTAGAAGTGACGGCACTTATACGGATGTTTGGCTTCTCTGGTTTCTGTCTCGGGGGAGAGGAAGGTCAGAGTTAACCTCCGTCTTTAAAAAAGAAAGACACGCCACTGACGCTAGACAGACACTAGAACAGAAGTCTGGAGCTGCTATTGTTTTTTGATCGGGGAGGAAAAAGCAGCAGGTTGTTGTTGCTTACAGTGAAAGACAGAAGCATCGTTTATCATCTTAGAGATGATGTCTTTGTGTGTTTGTCTTTGCAAAAGAATTAACAGTATTCGGACGCTTTGAATCAAACGTATAAAGCTAGTTTTTTTGTCTTAAAATTGTGGTCGCAGAAGCTCACTTGGTGTCATATTAGCAGAATATTACTCTTTTGGTTAACGGTGTCAAACTATACTTCTCCGTGCTTCACCCACGTTTAGATGAATACATTTTCTCCTTAATTGGTTATAAAACCTTTTTTTTTTTTTTAGATCAAATTAGGAACATAATCAGTGAAGTTAATTGAAAATGTCAATCTCTAAATATCAGATTACTTTTTTGACTGAAGGAATTCACTGTTTTGCTCTCGCACACAAAGACGCTGTCCACCAGACCACCTTCTTTATAGCTGGCATTTAGTTGTGTGTGTGTGTGTGTGTGTGTGTGTGTGTTGGAGGCGACCGGCGGCCATGTTGTCCAGCAGGAGCTGGACAGGAGTCGTGTGGCATTTTGAGCCACCGCTCTCATTCCTTTCCCCTCTGTCGGCTCTGTCTGCCACTCTGCTGGTGTCTATACAGTGTGAAGATACAAATACCAGTCGAATAGTACCCATCAACCAGTATAATGATTACATTTTCTGATTATTGCAACAAAATTGCAGTTCAATAATTGGAAACCAGTGATGAATGTTGATGTTTCACATCTTCTTTTTGTCTCTGATACATTTTCTTGATTGCTACTGTGATTATTTGTCAGCTTTGTCTCTAGTAACTTAACACTAATGAGATTAAAGCTGCTCTCTCCCATGAAAACAGTAACAGAAAGAGACACGTTGTGCAACCACACTGTGTTTAGTATATTTATAAGAATATATATATATATATATATATATATATATATATATATATATATATTTATAAGAACTAAAGAAAACACCTTGCACACAGTGGAGTTCTGAGTTCACAGCAGCGGTCGGTTCGTTGGGTTCAGGCGGCCGATATTAGAAAGCCGGCTGAAGAATAACATTTTACCAGTTTGAACAAACAAACCAAAAGGCCCGAGCGCTTTACAAGATTTCAACACAAAAATATTTTCTCTCATCGGGCCTCTGAGTGGATGTTCAGTACGAAGAGGGAACGCAATTTCCTCTTAGCCTGAGATGTATTTTTAGCCAAAAGGTTTAGATTTCAGTGACTACAGTTACACTTTATTTTGAAAATGAGATGTAGAACACTTACCACCCTTTTGGAATAAAACCTTCACATTTGCAATATGCAGTAATACGTCAGTCAAAACTTCAGGCACCGGGAGCACCTGACGGTCTCAACAGGAAGTGAACATTAGAGTTACTGGCAAACGTTAAATAATGAAATAAAAAACTGTTTATCTACAGCTAAATCAATGTGTTGTAAACAGACTTCGGTTCCCTTTGAGACGTTCAGCATCTGGAATGAGCAACACAGTGTTGTTGAACTCTGTGTACCAAAAAATGTTTTGTTTATCTGCTCCGTATGAAGTCGCCGAATCACTGACTGACATTATTGTTTCTTTATGTTTCTCTTCTCATTCTTCAGGCTGTTCCAATGACTCCATGAGGGGACAGACGGCCAGTGAAGCAGCGGTTCATTCTCCACTGAAGTAACGGACACAAAAATAAAATCAGCGTACGGTTATGGAACACTTTAAAGAAACACTACAGACTCTTTTTTAATTTTTTTTAGTATGATTTAGTTTTTTGCCTATTTATGAACCTTTTTTTATAGAACATCCCACAGAAGCACTTGAAGGCTTCACTTCAAAAACGTTTGATACATTTATGTGAGAAAATCAAAGCATCGGCTTCTGTTGGATTATAGCGGTTTGTTGGACCTTTTGGGGTCCGGACTACCTCTGAAAATCCCGGACAAGGGGTCACTGCTGGTTCCAGCAATCACAGGCTCGGTGCACGTGGCAGTTGTGGCCACGTGGCACTTTGCCCCAAGCTGTATTGGAAGATGTTCCAGTTCAGCAAGTACCCCATGGACATCTTAGAGATGCTGAGTGGACACCAGGCCCACCAGTTCAAAGGCCTCGGGTTGGATCGACAACTGAGCCACCAGCAGCAGGTCCAGCTGCAGCATCAGCAGCAGCTCCAGCATCAGCACCAGCCCTCCGTCGACGGCTCGGGGAGCCTCCTGTCCGGCCTCGGCCTCGGACCCCTCCAGAGCTCTCGGAGCAATGCCTTCGCCGACTCGTCGTCGTTGTTCGCCAAGATGAGCGCCCCTCCCCCATCCATCTCCCACCAGAGCCAGTCGTCCTCCTCGTCTCACAGCTCCCGGAAGTCCAGCAAGATGAGCAGCAGTAGCAGCGGGAGCTCGGGGTACCCCCAGTTCCTGCGGCCCTTTCACCCGGCCGAGGCCGCGCTGGCTCAGGAGCAGCTCCACTCGGGGATGGGCCGGTTTGACTTTGGCGGGAGCAGCAGTGGTGGCGGCCCGGGGGTCATCGGCGGGGTCGTCACTCCCGCACCCCCGCCTCCGCCGCTGCATCCGGGTCTCTCTGTCCCCCAGCCCTCCCCTGGTCCCCCCTCTTCCTCCCCCTCCCCCTCGTCGGCCTCCAACAACCCCTCCGGCAGCACTGCGGTCCCCTTAGTCGGCCAGTCGGATCCCCGCAGCCTCCACCAGCAGTTCAGCTGCATGCTCGCCGCCAACCAGTACTTCCTGTCAGGCGTCCCCACCAACAGCAGCCTCGAGCAGTTCCTCGTCCAGCAAGGCACTCACAACCACTTGGGCTTGGGTCTGGGCCAGGGGCCTGAGTCAAACTCGGTCCTGGCCCCTCCCCCGGCCCTCCACTCCTCGCACAGCCACAGCCACGCAGGTCCACCGCCTCAGCAGCAACAGCAGCAGCTCACCCCCCACGCCTTATCTCATCCACACAGCCACGCTCACCACCCGCACCCACTCCACCCGGCTCCCCAGCCCGCCCCGCTGGGTGGCTTTGATTTCCAAGGCATTCCGGTCCTTTCCTCGAACCAGATCGCGTCACTAATGCAGCAGGAGGCCGGCCTTCCCCTTCCACTGCCTTTACACCTGTCCCTCTCTAAGGACGACGCGAAGACGGGGGACAGCTCGTCGTCGTCCGCTTCGAGCGGAGGGAGCAGGAGAAAGAAAGCGATGGCGGGCTACCTGCCGCAGAGGAAATCGGAAAGCAGCAGTCAAAGCAGCAGCAGTGTTGGTAACTGCCACAACAGCAGCTCGAGTGGGCACAGTCAGAGCTCCTCATCGGGCCTCGTGGGAGGAGGATCTGGGGGTGTCGGGATAAGTGGCGAGCCGCCGCATTCCTCGCTCCTCTCGTCCTCGCAGCAGTCGTCCTCCACCGTCTCCTCCTCTTCGTCTGCCCCTCCCTCCAACTCCACCTCGGTGCTTGTAGCCAATGGTAATCCCATGTCCAAATCCCAGGACAGCCACAGTAATAGTTCGTCCGGCCACCCCGAACCAGAACCCCTTTACCACTGTGGTGAATGTGGCAAAACCTTCACCCACCTCTCCAGCCTTCGACGGCATCTCCGCAGCCACGGCTTGACGCCAGAAAGCCAAAGCAGGAAGTCGGACTGTAACTCCCCCAGTCCAGAGAGGATATTCTGCTGTGGCGAGTGTGGGAAGAGATTTAAAAAGAGGGGTCACCTCATCCAACACAGCGTCACCCACTCGGAAAACCGGCCTTTTGTCTGCACCATCTGCCAAAAGTCCTTCAACCGGCGAGAGTCGCTCACGAGACACGAGAAGATTCACGACGAGAAGCCTTTCCGCTGCCCGGCTTGCGGGCGTTGCTTCCGCGAGAGCACCTCTCTTCTGAACCACGCCGCGTCAGGCGCCTGCGGCAAACCTCCCCGGAGTTCAAAAAACCGGGCCAACAGCGGAGGGAGCGGCTCATCCTCCAACCCGAGCAGCAGCAAAATGGGAAGCAGCGGGGACAGAGTGGGAGTCCCAAACGATGGGGCAGCAATGACTAATGACAAGTATGCAACGGATTATTCCAGAAATCGCTACCAGAGCCAGTCGGCCTACAACAGCGGGGTCGACGACTACAGGCGATCGCAATCTTCGTCTCTGTACTCGTCTGAGAGTACACTAGCCAGTGAAATGAGCAGCCAGACTCTGCGTAAGGCCCCTTTAGCTCCAACTCTTCACCCCCACCCACAGAGCCAGCAGCAGCAGCAACAGCAACCGCAGCAGCAGCACCACCATCACCACCACCAGCACCAACCGCCGCCGCCGCCACCGCAGCAGCCACACCTCCCCCTCTCCTCCCTATTGGATGATTCGGAGGACGAGGTCACCAGCAGCGCGATGTCGGCCATTGCTGCTGCCGCCGCAGCCTCCTGTGACATAAACGCAGAAGGCCGGGAAGGAGAGAGGAGGGATATCATCGGAGGCCTGCTGGGGGGGTTGGGGTTTGGTAACATGGGTGGACCGTCATCCACGGCGGGCCTCAACGGGTCCACCATGCCTTTGACCCACCCGAGCCAGCCCCACGCGAAGCCCAGGAGGCCGAGGAAGCCCCGAGAGAAGAGGGACCCGAGCAACCTCGTCAGGAGGCGGAGGAGCCCCGCGCCCCCAGGGGACGGGACGGAGAGGCCGTACAGCTGCCAGATCTGTTGCAAGCGCTTCAGACGGGCGGAGACCCTGCGGCGCCACAACCGCGTCCACACGGGGGAGAAGCCTCACGCCTGCGACGTGTGCGGCAAAATGTTCCGCGAGCCTTTCCACCTCACCAAGCATCTGACCGTGCACTCTGGTCAAAAGAACTACAAATGCAATCTATGCGGTAAGATGTTTGCCTACGCACAGAGCCTGGTGAGACACGGCAAGCTGCACAGAAAAGGTGAGATTGACAGCCAGGGAAGGAGAGTTAAAGGTGCTGCTGCCGCCGCCGCTGCTGCCGCCATCAGCCAAGTGGCCACCTCGGGAAACCCTGACTACTTCTCATCCTGCTCCCAAGGAGAAAAGTCTCCGACGTCCGGCACCCCCTCTCAGAGGCTTTATACCTGCACCGTGTGCTGGAAGTCATTCCGGCACTATTTCCACCTCACGGCACACCAGCAGACGATCCACGGCGGCGGGGTCGGCCTGGAGAAGTCCTTTCGCTGCGACGTGTGCGGTAAAGCCTTCGCCTACTCCAACAGCTTGGTGCGCCACAAGCTGTCTCAGCACGGCATCGACCGCAGCGGCCAGCGTGTCAACCAGCCCCAACCCACCGGGTACTCGCCACTCTTCTATGATTCTGGATCAGGCTCAAACTACGCCGGGTCATCTCACATGCAGCAAGGGAACTCTGGGCCGCCGCAGCAGCAACAGCAGCAGCATCAACAACAGCAACCACAGCAGCAACAGCAACAACCGCAACAACAACAACCGCAACAACCACAACAACCGCATCAGCAGCTGCAGCACCCTTTTCACTACCGCTCAAAAAACTACCAAAAGCGGCATGGACAAACAAGAAAGCAAAGGAAAAAAAAAAGGCGCGTGCTGATCCACAGCATCATGAGAGACGGAAAGCTGGTGGGTGTCCCCCTGAGTAAAGACACCCGCAAGAAGCTGCTGGTCCTGAGGAAGAGGAGGGGCCGACTGCAGGCACAGCTCAAGAAAAAGAAGATCCTGGCCCAGCTGAGGGTGAAAGGCGGCCTGATGAGGGTCAAGTGGTGGAGCGGCGGCGCCGTCAGAGTCACGGGGCTCACCTCGATGGAAGTCCCCATCAAGCGCTTCCCCTGCCCCATCTGCCCCAGTGCCACGTACGCCAAGCAGGGCTCCCTGCTGATCCACCACGCCGTCCGGCACCCGCCGAGGAGCTCCGGCCGCCACGCCCGTCTGCGCTGCCAGGTGTGCGGGAGGCGCACCAGCTCGTTACACAAAGCCTTGAAACACAGGGGCCAGCACCTCAAACAAGCTGCGTTCCAATGCCGCCGGTGCCGACACCGCTTCTGGAACCCCGGGCTCCTGGACCGCCACAAGTTCTGCTGCCGGGGGTCGACCACCGCGAGGAGCTGGGCGCTGATGAAGACGAAATCCCCCCCACCACTCGACCAGGTGGAAAGTGACAATTCACCAGTACAGCTAGCGGTCCCGGTTCTGGTCCAGCCGGAGAGATCAACAGTTCTGACTGAGTACAGTCAGTAGAAACGACAAAAAAACAACAAAAAAAACAGTTTTCTAGACTAGATTGTTTTGATGTTTTATTTTTTTTAAATAATCCAAGAAGCGAGCAAGAAGTTTTTAACAGAACAAGGAGGGTCAACGGAGGGTTTAGTGTAACTACGTAACGCCCCCACACATCTGTATCCTTAACCTACTGCAGCAAACGGTGGTCGATTCATTAGAGCGGACTTTAAAAGGCCAGAAATCAGAACCACCCTCATCTGTCTCCGTTTTTCCTGAGGTGGAGGAACTTTTATTTTTCCCCGTTAGCAGTGTTTTTGGAAGGCAGCCGTAGAAGTGAGGTACCTTTGTAGTACCGGTGTATTGTTTCCACATTATTCACAGTTAAACCGTGTAGTCCGTGTCTCTTGCTCTGTATGTGTTTATTTGTTACCCCAGTGCAGAATCTCTCACTTTTTATTTTTCATACCGAGATGACATCTGCCCTCAAGATAAATAGATCTTTTTAAAGAGAAAACTAGAAATCCTCATGAAAAGTAAAAGGTGTAATCTGTCCATCAAAGGGCCGTCGATGTGACTCAAGAGGAGGAGCAGTGTTGACCTTGTTTTTAATGTACACTACTTTTGTCATTTTTTTAACGAGGCGTGGACGGAGAAAACCAACACGACTCAAACTGTTAATGTGTTCAGGATTTGAAAAAGGACAACAGAAATAACCGGAGTGTACTGTACAATTGGTATTATATTTTATTATATATTGATTATTTGCTGTTTTTTACTCCAGGTATCATTTCTATTATCATCGTTGGTATTGTGTGGGTGGGAGGGGACGAGTTGGGGGACTGTCTTTGTAAAACAGCGGGACGAGTATATGTATCGATGTGATATTGTTTCCCTTTTATCTGCTCCCTCATTGCCACAGTTATGCCCAATGTCTGTAACATAAGCGTGTACACATAGTTCATTACTTAGGTCCTGTCCAGACGTGTTCTTTCTTTTCCTCCCTGTAAAACTAAAACATGTAATATTACTAAATTACTATCCTTTTTCTTTGCCTAAAAGTGAGTTGTTGAAAACCCTCGAATCAAATAAAAAAACAAAAAATCTGAAATGCTGCTGTTGGTTTACGTTCATGTTAAAAGCGATAAATAAGAGAAGTTATTTCACACTTGTGCTTTTGAATTTGGGTTTAAAAAGGTTTTTATTTCATGAATCCTAAATTTCCTTTTGAATTGTCCAAGTTAAAACTTTATAGTTTATTACGACGTTCATGGAAAATAGGATTTCCTTGAAAGAAAAGCTCAATTTAATACTCGTCTCCTTTCTATTGACAGGATTCTAACGTTTTCATTAGATGGCTACCAATGAAATATTATCTGTATTTATTACCAAATATGTCTTTTTCAGGAAACTTATTGGACATTATTATAAAACATATGCAGAATTTACAGCCTCTTAAAACTGTTAACAAAAATATAATCTGATAATATTGTGCCAGTCGGCCTTAATTAAAGCTGCTCCTAAATGAATGACCATTTGAATTCCTTCCCTTCACATGCATGTATTATGATCATATCCTCACACTTATTATTAGTAGAACAGACTAGTTGTAGCAGACGTGTTGGTCGGTGCACCAATCGGATCCTTCAGAAGAAGAACGGAGGTTTTCCTTCTCGAGGCTGAACCACAGCAGTGAGTTTAAAAACCAAACCACTAGAATAATGTTTTTACTTCCCGCTGGTTGTGTCTCACCACACAGATGTGGTTTTATTTATCTGTTTCAGCCCACAGCCCGACACGACGTGAGTCAGTGAGGTTTCACTTATGGTGAAATAAAAACCATCGTCCCAGATGTTCAGGGCACCGTCACAAGTTCATTCTACTGAAGGAATAGTCCCTGAATCAAAACTACTGAGATTCATTTCATTCAGTTAAAAGTATTATCCTTTAAGGAAACACGTTTTCTTCAGTCATAAAGGTTAGTTTCTTTATCAATCCAATAAGTAAGTTGATTAAAACAGCTTGAGTTTCAGACGGACGAGAACCCTTTTGAATATTTAGGAGTTTAAAAGCTGTCGTCGTGTAATGATGAAGCTTTAAGAAACGGTTTTACTTGGACGGGACTTTTGGGTTAAGATGGTTTCTGTTATGACGGTAGAAAACATGGATTATAATTGTTTGGTTCAGGTCAGTGTATGGATCTAAGGAACATTAATCTATTGCTCTGCCTTTTATTAATAACCTTTGAACCCCGTGAGGATCCAGCTCCTCCTCCAGTAGAGCGCTCAGAACGACACCAACACAGCAGCTCGTTTCTGATCATTAATTCACCGTGTGTATTTTTATCCACTCGTTTCCTCCTACAGGGACGCTGAAGTGGTTTCCCTCTCTGACACACTGCCTGCCCCTCCTCCCTCCTTCCCCCCTCCCTCCCCTCACAGATACATCGGTGATCGGAGCTCAGGTGTTGTGCACCTGGAGCGGTCAGGTGAGCCGTTCATGCCGTCATGAGCATCCGCCTGAAGAGACGCGTGTCTCATGAAACACTATGTGGAGAAGAGGATGCTCTAGTTATTCACGAGCCTTTAACTGAAGGAAAATACTCCATTACAAGTAGAAGTCCTGCATTCAAAACCCTTACCTACAGATGCAAGAAGAATGTAGTTATTGTGCAGTAAAATGATGATTCATGGTTAATATTACTTCTGCATTAATGTGCATGTTTAATTTTAACTCCTTTATATGCTGTTTGCTCGTTTAAGCTTCAGCCATGCATCATATTCTGTAAGATGATGTTTGTCCTGTGAGACCCTCAGGCCTCTAACAACGTCTCTCCTGGTTTCAGCTTTGAGACGATGTGTTTTTAATCTGATCCACAGTTAACACAGCACATAAAGCAACGCCTCCACTTTATTACAATCACAATCAATATGAAAATTGTAATCTTAAACTATTATTACGAACTATTATAGTGATATAAATGACTATAAAACATATAATAGCTTAAACAAGTCTAAATGTACAGTTTTTAGGATGAAAGTTTGTTATTTGATTTCATGTTATTGAACTCTCAATGTTGTAGAAGTACTCGTCACATTCCACTGCTGGTGATGTAATGTTTCGGTGCATTGCCCTCACGCGGCCACTAGATGGCGCCATTCAAACACTTTAAACTGATGGCTGGAGGAGCGAGGGGGCAAATAATGTGAATTGGAAATGGCTCGTGAAACTCAGATCACACATTAGTGGAGTCAAGCTGTTGTTCCTCACTTTCACTAATGCATGCCAGCGTACACATACACACACACACACACACACACACAGGGATAATTGTGGACTCTTACTACTAGCACATTCCTGTCACATATATTTGATGGCGCTCTGTCACCAGATAGGACTTGCAGGCTTTTTCAGGTCCTTTCCAAGAACTGTTGTTCCCACAGTGCAGCTGCTGCGTCTGATTTATGAATCAGTCAAATTAGTATCAACAGGAAATGCATGATGTGGCGTGTTCAAGGGTGATTTACGCCTTTATTCCCGTTGTAGGCGGTTATTATTAGGCTGTTATTGAAGTTATGGATTTCCCATTGCAGCTTTCACTCTGATCTGCACAAGATACACATGACAGGACTTGATTAACGAGACCAAACATGGCCAATATGTACATACCTGTGTGCACAACCAAAGAACACCAATGAAACCACACCAAGATGGGTTTTACATTCATTGCACATTAATAAACATTGCTGTAAATGTCCTAAAGTTACCCACAAGGGTATTTTTTATCTTTATTCAAAAAAATGTTCGGCTGTAGTTTCTGGACAAAGTCATCCTGAGAAAAGACTATAAAATGAAATAAAACATGTTGACATTGGTTGTATGCATGCAGTGTAGACAAAGTTATTATTAATATTAAAAGGCAATTAAGCTATTAACGATACAACATAGAAGTTAAAACATGCAACACACAAACAAGCAAATACACAGGATACCGAAATGAAACAAATAATCATGATATATATATATACTGTTTAACACAACATTATGCTATATAACAGGTAAATAAAACATGCAGCTCAGGAAATACTAATATTAAGTTTTGGGGATATTTAGATTTATTTTATTCCTGTTTTTATTTTTTTATTTTATTTGTTTCATGTTCAGTTTTTTTTTGCACTTTTATTTTATTACTCTAAAAATATTTTATATTTTTTTAGTTATATTTTTATTTATTTTTGTTAAATTTGATATAAAGAAACAAATAAATGTGCTTTTCTTTTTTTTCAAACACTAATCCACACAATCCCCCCCCCCCCCCCCCCCCCCCCCTTGTTCCAGACGGATCGTCACGCGGCAGTTGCATAGGGAAACCTGTGGGCGGAGACTGTGACCTAATTTTGACCAATGGGAGTGCGGTGGAGGCAGCGACTGACCTACATTCAGCCAATCGTGACGCGGCAGGGTCGCCGGTAGGCAACAGTCAGCGCGTGCCGAAGCCATGTGCTTCTTTGGTGTTCCGAGCGCGAGAGGCAGATAGGGACATTTAAACAAGGAGAAAAACAGACGAACGTGACCGTGTTCAGTTCATGGGATTAAATACAGCGGACCACTTCAAACCTAATGATGTGAACCACTCAATGTATTAAAATGCACATTATATATACAATGTATCAGTTTATGTTTCTGACAAATCACAACATAGGAAATGTAGCAAACGTTACATATTCGATACAAAACGTTAGATATGTTGTGTGTCACATCCGCCCACAAACATCAAAGCTTTGTTTAAATTGATTATTCTGACTCTTCAAATCATGTCACGTTTTTGGGGAAAAAAAACAAAAGCAATCAGATGTCCCACATTTCTCAGATGAAACCGAGAAGGGGAAAACATCATGAAGGAAGCAAACCGCATCCTGACGTCTCGAGACTCTTTTTTTTTTAAGGGTTTACTACTAAGTGGTCATCGCTGTTGTTTTTTGGGCCTCCCTGTTTAAAGATGACAGCGTGAGAGAAGAAGAGAGGGGCGGGGTGCGTTCATGGTCCATCCAGGAAGGAGCTCAGCTCAGGGTGGGCGTGGCTTAGTGCGCAGCAGTCCCAGCCGCTGTCAGCCATTGGCTGAAATCGCTGGGAGGTTTATGCAAATCTGTGTTGCGTTCACGTACAACCGGAGGAATCACAAATACGGCCACACTATTAAAAGGCAAGCACACCAAACATTTTCGGTTAACTTTTGTGTTTTAACCACTACACTGCTACTTAAGTGAACTGAAAATGAGACTTTATAGTATATTAAATAATGATAATATATAAAAAATATATATTACAAATATCGTTATAATAGCTTCAAAATTCTGCTCAATGTACAATTTTGAGTAGTCCAAGTTGAATGTTTTTACTGATTCTCACTTTTGTCTTATTTGTGATTTATATTGACGGTGAAGCCAAAAACACTTTTCCACATTGTGTCTAATACAGTTTCTAACAAACTAACTTGTATAATAAGTTAAACACCATTTTTAATAATCTAAACTTAGATTTTAATCGTCTTCCTACTTCCGTTTATATTGTTATTGCTTTTATTGTTTCTGTCTTTGCCATGTGCAGTGCCTCTAAGTACCTTTTTAAAGCGCTATACAAATAAAATGTATTATATATTATTATACCTTAAAGGTGCAATAGACGGGGTTTGGGATATTAATAATTTATATTGACTCTCAGCGGCTCTCAACATGCCGATGGCTGAGCCGGGGGCTCGGTGCTAACGGCGCAAAATACGCCAACAGTGCCGATAGAGCTAACAGTGTTTCCCTTACCCGGAGGTCTGGCTTCTGCAATGAGCGGCGGCGGCCGTGAGCGCATGTTACCAGATCAGAGTGACAGTTTCCAGCCCAATCAATACTTTAAAACCCACCAAATGCAATAAAAAAAACAACGCAAATCATAACTTTGCCAGAAACCTGTAAACGACTTTCTCTCCACCATAGTTCCAACATGACGAAGAAATGTATATTTTTAATTCCGGGGTGAACTTTGCCTTTAATGCTCTGAATCCTGTATGTTTCACCTTTTTAATAAATTTAAGTCGGTATCGCATTTGTCCACAAGTGGAAAAGCTCAGATGTACCAGCTTTCCCATGCATCCGTGAACGCAGAGCGCGTTACCGAGGACAAAGGGGGCGTGGCCTCTTTATGCAAAGATCCACGCCCCCAATCGCCTTTCCCCCGTGAGCGCTGACGTCACACGAGCGGCCCGTGTTGGTTCCAGCTGACTTGGGAGAGAGAGAGGGAGAGAGAGAGAACCAGAAAGAACGAGGAAAATAGAGAGAGGTGTGCGAGAGAGAGAGAGAGAGAGAGAGGGAGAGAAAGGGAGGGAGAGAGAGGGAGGAAAATAGAGCCATCAGTCTCATCTATCTGACTCTCATACTACTGGATATTATTATTTTTTGGGGGGGGCTTCTCTTTATTTCCTTCATCTTATATTTTCTCGCTCATATTTAATCACAAGTCATTTTTTTCTACTGTTTCTACTCCTCTGTCTCTACTCACTGCACGGGACTCTACCGCCGCTTCAATCTGCTTCCAGTCGTCATTTTTTTTTGTTGCTTTTCCACCTCCGGACTAAAGACTCTCCGATCGATCGATCGATCAATCAATCAGCAGGACCCGAGGGTGAGTTTGTGAGTGTTATTTTTTTTTTTTAAATCTCCAACAAACTCGAAGGAGTTGGAGGGGGGTGGGGGGGGGACGACGACTTCTCTCGCTGCAGAGCTCCAGGATTCAGTCCGTCTTCCTGTGGTGCGTTTATTAGTGCGGAGCTGAGTTAGTTAAATAAGAAAAGAAGAGAAAGAGGTGACAGCAGCTCGTGAGCGCTCGGCCAGTCTGAGAGGATGCATTAGACTCGGCGGACATGGTGCCATTTTGGAGATAAGTGCCCCCTTTCTTTTTTTCTTGGTGTTGTTTTTAGTACACGTTTTTTTCTTCATGGGACGGGCGGAAAAGCGGGATATCAGGTGGAGATCTTAAGCGCGCGCACTTTTTGACGTCGCGCCTGTCAATTAGTGTCGCTAATTGGATTATTTTGATCTTGAACTTACGGTCTGCAGGTTCTGTTCCTCCTCGTCGCCTCCTCCTCCACCCCCCCCTTTAAACTCCCACCTCCTCCTCCTCCATTGAAGTTATGTCAAGGCCTCTCACTCAGCTCCTACCTCCGGATCTCCCTGCCGGGGCCACCAGCCCGCCTGGAAGTGGCCCCCAAGGAGGACACCTGACCTCCATGACCAACCTGAAGTCCCTGCTCCAGCTGCCAATCAAGGCCGACCAGAGAGGCACCAAGGATTGCTGCGAGATGAAAGGTGAGTGTGTGCACGTGTTCGTGTGTGAACGTGTGTGTGTGTGTGTGTGTGTGTGTGTAGGTGTGTGTCTGTTTGAGATAGTGAGAGAGGGTTCCTATAGGCTAGAAACTTCTTAAAGAGACAGTAAGGAATATGCCAAAGCCAACAAATCACTTCAGGATTCAAGAGAAATGTCCTACAAGTGCATTACAATATACTACAATACATGTCAGTGTACTACAAGTGCATTACAATATACTACAATACATATCAGTGTACTACAAGTGCATGACAATATACTACAATACCCTTTAATGTACTACAAGTGCATTACAATATACTACAATACCCTTTAATGTACTATAAGTGCATGACAATATACTACAATACCCTTTAATGTACTACAAGTGCATGACAATATACTACAATACCCTTTAATGTACTACAAGTGCATGACAATATACTACAATACCCTTTAATGTACTATAAGTGCAATGCTGGCCTCTGTTAGGAGTTTGTGTGAATTGTATTATTAAAGTGCAAAGTACATAATCCTTAACTATGAATGCACCTTAGAGACGTGTGACGCTCCTGCAGAAATATTATTCCAATATTTTAGTGATATAATATGAAATAGAGCTAAAACTACAGAGGCTCAAATGTGATGATTTTGCTGCTTTTCTTTGTCAAATCCGACACTGAACTGCATTTATTTGGGTTTCTGGTTGTTGGTCGGATAAAACAAGAAATGTGAACATGTCAGCTATTCCTTTGAGGTGTTATATTCTGTTATATCAAGAAAGTAAATGGTATATGAATTGATAACCAACATACTATATTACTGCTCTAATACGAACAACAAACAAACAATAAGTATTCATTTCAGAGCCGCTATCTATCAATGTAGGTCTGTGCAGAAATACCACAGGAATATTACAGTGATTATTCATTGCTGTGTGTGTGTGTGTGTGTGTGTGGCTGTGTGTGTGTGACTGTGTGTGTGTGTGTGTGTGTGTGTGTGACTGTGTGGGTAGGTGTGATTGTAAAATACAGAGGCCCTGCTTGTTCAACACACTCTCACACACTCAGTTTTCACTTCAGCTCTCCTCCTGCTGGATTTTCATATTAAACGCTTCCTTTTTGCATTTGGTGGAGGAATGAAATCATCATGAGGAGGAGGAGGAGGAGGAGGAAGAGGGGGAGGGAGGAAGAGGGTTTAAAAAAAGAATTGCAATCTGGAGTGGATGCCGTCAAAATGCAGCAGCAGCAGTCGTTTGCGTTCTGATCCTCTGCTCTGTTTAAATAAAGGTTAGTGAGTGGGATTGAATTGTTTCCCATCCACCAGCTGCCATGACAAATATTAACCAGGCTGCCTCTCCTTCCTCTCTCTCTCGCTGTCATAACTCCCAGTCACACACTGGTTCATGTTGGGCTTGTGAGGACACTTTTTAAAAAGGACAATTTAAACCTCCGTTGTTTTGTCTCGGTGAGGACGCAGAATGGACCGTCGAGACTCGGGCCTCACAAGTACGGTTAAACCTGAACACACACAGAGAAAGAGAGAGGGAGAAAAACAAAGCCTCCAAATGCTCCCTGCGGGGGTTTTCTGGCGGCCCCTGGTGGCCTCTTGGTGCTACTGCAGCTCCTTTCTGTTCTGTTGTATGAGGAGGAGGAGGAGGAGGAAGAGGAGGAGGAGGTGATGGTGAGCGCGGCTGACAAGCTCTCCATGGAGCCAGAAAGCAGCTCCGAGGCCCCGGCTGCAGCCTCATTGTCAGCTCCCATAGAGTGCATCCTCTCCTAATGATAGGTGATGCGTTCAGGGGTGTGCTGGGAAAAGAGAAGATGTTGCTGTGTGATGTTTTTTGGTGCC
Organism: Leptoclinus maculatus; assembly: GCA_032191485.1. Classification (NCBI taxonomy): domain Eukaryota; kingdom Metazoa; phylum Chordata; class Actinopteri; order Perciformes; family Stichaeidae; genus Leptoclinus; species Leptoclinus maculatus. The sequence goes on from JAVDOI010000002.1 coordinate 19,963,676, forward strand.
GTTCTGTTTCCAGAGACAATGTTTCGCTGCTGCGCTTTGTTTGACGCCTTCACAAACACCCACTCCGTCGAGCTCATCGCTTCCTCCTGTCTGTCTCTCACATGTCTTTTTTTTTTCTTTCCTGTCTCGCTCTCCTCCTCCTCCTCCTCCTCTTCTTCTTCATATCTCCTCCCCGGTCCCTCTGCTGATTTACATTTATTTTTTTCTCTCTTCTTCTCCCTCATCTTTTACAGTACGCTCTCATTTCTCTGGGTTTTCTGTTTTGTTTTCCGTTCTCTCCTCCTCCTGCTCCTCTTTTCATTCTCTCCTCCTGCTCCTCTTTTCATTCTCTCCTCCTCCTGCTCCTCTTTTCATTCTCTCCTCCTGCTCCTCTTTTCATTCTCTCCTCCTCCTGCTCCTCTTTTCATTCTCTCCTCCTCCTCCTCCTCTTTTCATTCTCTCCTCCTCCTGCTCCTCTTTTCATTCTCTCCTCCTCCTGCTCCTCTTTTCATTCTCTCCTCCTCCTGCTCCTCTTTTCATTCTCTCCTCCTCCTGCTCCTCTTTTCATTCTCTCCTCCTGCTGCTCCTCTTTTCATTCTCTCCTCCTCCTGCTCCTCTTTTCATTCTCTCCTCCTCCTGCTCCTCTTTTCATTCTCTCCTCCTGCTGCTCCTCTTTTCATTCTCTCCTCCCCCTGCTCCTCTTTTCATTCTCTCCTCCTGCTCCTCTTTTCATTCTCTCCTCCTCCTCCTCCTCTTTTCATTCTCTCCTCCTGCTCCTCTTTTCATTCTCTCCTCCTCCTGCTCCTCTTTTCATTCTCTCCTCCTGCTCCTCTTTTCATTCTCTCCTCCTGCTCCTCTTTCCATTCTCTCCTCCTCCTGCTCCTCTTTTCATTCTCTCCTCCTGCTCCTCTTTCCATTCTCTCCTCCTCCTGCTCCTCTTTTCATTCTCTCCTCCTCCTGCTCCTCTTTTCATTCTCTCCTCCTGCTGCTCCTCTTTTCATTCTCTCCTCCTCCTGCTCCTCTTTTCATTCTCTCCTCCTCCTGCTCCTCTTTTCATTCTCTCCTCCTACTCCTCTTTTCATTCTCTCCTCCCCCTGCTCCTCTTTTCATTCTCTCCTCCTGCTCCTCTTTTCATTCTGTCGCTGAGGAACTTGAGTTACAGGTTGTTGTGGCTTCGCTGTCCGACTGTCGGCTGTGTTGTGGTGCGATTCCCATATTTATACAGTTGATATCTGTTCTTCAATAAGCAGTGGACTCTCAATCTGTTGTGTGTTTGATGCACTTTTGTTTGGAGATGAATGGAAATGCTTCGTTGTTGTTGTTGTTGTTGTTTTGCCTGTGCAATGATATGTCATATTGATTCGTTCTTGTAAGTATTCGCCTAAAACATGCAGAAAAAAAATGCAGACAATTTGAAATAAAAGAAAGAAAAGTTTGTGCAGTGAAAGCAGACTTTGAGAATAAATCACGACGTACGTGTAGTATGTGACTTTACAGACTACAGATCAATGCGACGTATATTTCCACCATGTTTTCCACATCGTTTTGAAGAGTTAGTTTCATTCACGTCGTCTCGTTTTGTTCCCGCGATGGTTTTAAAGCCGACGGAGATTTGAGATTATTGCATCTCTGTGACGAACACAAGTTTATGATACTTCCAGATAAATATACACAAATGAACACGACTGCCGTCATTTTCAAAAGGTATAATGCTAACGTGAAGCTAACGGGCTACACAAAGACACTGTGAAGGCAAACTAGTCGCGTTTTTTTTAGTCTCACTTTCTTAGCAACCGGCTTTTTTTAACGTAACACGTAAAAATACATTTACTGACAAACTTTATATACATCGTAGAACCAAACATTAAAATGTCTTAATCTTGTGTGAAGCACAACCCCATTTAAATACGCATTGACTTTGACACTGAGTCATCTCTGGGTTTTAGGACTCATTCCTGCATCTCACTGCAGAAATATTCAGATTTAATAGTTGTTATTTATGTAGAGATTGCAACAACATGTGACGATGATGACGATGACGGCAGCAGAGAGATGACGATGGTCTTGACTCTGCTCTCTTTCCTCCGTCCTTCCTGTTTCCACGTCGTAATCTCTCGTGTCTCAATGTTCTTTAATCCCTTTAAATTTAAATTTCCGGGCTTCCCGATGTTCTCCCCCGGTCTCTCTCTCCCTCTGTCTCATTACACTGTCGTCCCAGCCCAGTTAAATATGCTCTTTTATTAATATTTTATTGGGTTTTATTATTCAGTGTGCTATTTATTCAGTACTTTTTGGATTATCAAAGGATCAGAACACACTTCTCTCCGTGTGTTGCCATGAAGTTCGGTTGTCGCCTTGCTTGCGGCATTTATTTCTTTCTGGCGATGCTTTATTGATGCCTTCATCTATCTTTCCATCATCCCCCCCCCCCACACAGGTCAGAGTGCAGGGTCAGTCAAGTCAACGTTATTTATAGATGCCTTTTAATGATCGCGACTAAGTGCAGAAAGCAAAGGACGGCGGCATAAACCTCAGCCGCTGTTCGTCAAACAAACGATGCAGAACCCCCCCGGAGCTGTTTGATGATCGCTGGTTGTCCTTTGAAGTGAATTCTCTTGTAAATAAATGCAAGATCTGGATTATACATCTGAAACAAAGCGATCCAAAAGCTATCTAGCCGTCAGAAATGACCCAAACTAAACAAATAAACACATGACCAGAAGTCTCGAGGTCACGAGACCTAAAACAGAGCAGCAGCACAAGAGACTCGTGAAGTCAGCAAACTGACTCGGTGACATCTAAAGTTAGCATTAGCCACCGCAAGCTAATGGTCCCACCAGACCGAGTGAGGCTGCATTCAGCAGAACCTCTCGGAGTGTCGTCACACGTTAACATCGGGGCTTTGATGTGCATCATGCGCCCGCCAGTGTGTGTGTGTGTGTGTGTGTGTTACCCTTAGGAGATCAAACCTGTGACCATCTGTCAACCTCTTTCTTTAAGCACTTTTGTACAGAGTGTGTGATGGAATATTTCATCATTCTGTTTCTGCAGCTGTGTCTGATTTTTGATATGTTTTTGGGGTAATTAGGGATTGAAAACAGCGGATGAACGAATGGATAACTTGCTGTCTTTATTTCATCGTACATCTGAGATTCAAGTGGACCCAGTGGGTTGGAACAGAAGAGTCAATAGATCACTGCCACGTCTGATCACAGTGAACACATTACGAGGGACGAGGGAGACGTTGCATTGCCGTCTTTGGGTATCGAGATTAACTAATCTTAACACGCTTCTGGTTCTCCATCCAGACAAAGAGAAGCCCTCGGACTCTGACGAAGAATCGCAGAGTAACAACGCCCCAACAACAGGGGCCCCTGGGTCCGGAGGGGCCCCTGGGTCCGGCGCGTTGCGGCCCAACTCCCAGTCAGCGTTCCTGGGCCCGCTGCTGTGGGAGAGGACCCTGCCGTGTGACGGAGGCCTGTTCCAGCTGCAGTACATGGACCTGGAGGAGTTCCTGACCGAGAACGGCATGGGGATGCACGGCAACGGGCCCAGCTCCACCAGCGCCCAGATCCCCTCCCAGGTAAACGCCGACGGAGACCAAACAAAACTAAAAACGTCACTTTAACCTCGCCAAGCTGCAAGAAAAAGAGTTCAAATTCAGACGGTTTAGATCAGGGGTATTCAATTAAAGTTAACTTGTTTCTCTTTTGTTGAATCCATTTCACATCATAACGGTCTCAGTCAACTTTATAATAAACGATCTCTACACATCTCAACATCTTGCCCTCAGTTCAGACTGGAGTGTTTGGTCTAAAGATGCATGTTTGGTCTCGTAGTGGCGTTTCACATCGGTGCTTTTAATAATGGCCACGGTATCTGAACACATGAGACAGAGAGGTTCAGTAGCGCCAGCAGGAAGAATGAACAAATAAGAGTCCGTACATTCTTTGTTAAAAGCTTTGTTTTCGCGGTCCACTCTTCACGCCATGTTAAACTGCTTCTCCCACTTACTTCTCCCACTGCGCTCTCTCTCTCTCTCTCTCTCTCTCTCTCTCTCTCTCTCTCTCTCTCTCTCTCTCTCTCTCTCTCTCTCTCTCTCTCTCTCTCTCTCTCTCTCTCTCTCTCTCCTGTCTGTGTCTGTGTGTGAATCTCACTCGACTCACGATGCGTTTCAGAATACAGACATTCGATTGGCTGAGTAGCATCACGTGAGATGATTGACAACGCATGTGATTGGTCGGTGTATTTCCTGGACTGCTGACCGAGTGCCGTAAAGGCTAGAAAAGCTGTGCAGGTTAAAATAGAAGCGCTCCGCCAAAATGTACAATTCTCAATTATCCATCAGTTATACGTCCGGGTCCGTTTAAGGACCGCGGTCCGCCTATCAGTGACCCCTGGTTTAGATCCTGAATCCTCACTGCCGTTCAATGAGCTAACTAGCTAGCATGTCGTCTAAATAGCTCGCTAATGACATTGTTTAATTTAGTATTTTCTATTAACAAAGTTGTGGTGTCGGGTGATTGCCGTACTGCAATTAAATTCATGTGGGGCAACGTCTATAGCTCACCCGGTAGAGCACGCGCCACATGGACGCATCATATCAAGTGACAAAATAATCTGGTACTTGTTCTACCACTTGCTCGTTAGCTCGTAATATCGTTACCTTGCTCTCACTCTAGGACAGTAATTGGCTTTTAAGCCGTGTTCACGAAGCAGTTATATCGATTTTAACACCAACAATATCGACTCAGCTAATTAGCAAACGGCTACAAATGTGTGACACAATAGAAAAAGGTTAATTTAGACTTTTCAACCATCAGATGTACAAACAATAACGCCTGACAATTGTAGAATAACATGTAAATACTTTAGATTAATACGGTTTTCCTGCTCTCCCCATTCTGCCGACATTAATACAGCGTTAGCTCACTAGCTCAGTCACTTTCTTGCTAGTTAGTTTGCTAGCCAACTGTTAGCGCCACCTTCCCTCTTAAAGTGGAACTGTACGATATTGTGTCGTGGAATTTCTTTTGTGGAATAAACGAGCTGATGTCAAACCTCGACCGTCGTTACTCTGTTTTAGAACGAAGATCCATTTTAATTTGAAAACAAAAAAAACATTCATTTGGCATGAGGTCATTGCTGCTCAGGACAAAGTTATATTTTGGTAAATTGGACGAATCTACAGGAAGTTAACGAGACAGGATTCAATGCTGTTCTCTTTGTTGATGCCGTGATTTAGACTGATGGTAAATTTCCTCTCCTCCCAGAGCTCCCAGTCGGCGGTGCCCAACCAGAGCTCCCAGTGCCCTCCCAGCTCTCCTCCGCCCTGCTCCTCCTCTTCCTCCTCCATGTCCTCTTCCTCCTCCTCTTCCTCGCTGCTGGGACTGGAGACCGTCCAGCCACAACCGCCGCCGCCGCCGCCACTGCCGCCTCCACAGCAGCAGCAGCAGCAGCAGCAAGGCATGATGGGAGGACCCGAGTGTCATAATGGTGAGTGAATGAATTATTTACTTCAAAGACTTTAAAACATAAAAAGGTGATAAGAGGACAGTTTTTGATATCTTTAATATCTTAAACAATAATAATTAAACCACTTTCTAACTGCAAACCTGCATTCTCTCTAGTGTCCACCAGGGGGCGACTCCTCTGGTTGTATAGAAGTCTATAGAAAATGACTCTACTTCTCTCTTGATTTATTACCTCAGTAAACATTGTAAACATGAGTTTATGGTCTCAATCTCTAGTTTCAAGTCTTCTTCAATACAGCATGATGTTCATTTAGTACATTATGGTCCATTTAGAGTCAAACAGACCATAAAGCAGGGGATGCTTTAGGGCGGGGCTTACTGTGATTGACAGGTCGCTATTACAGCGTTGTCCGGTCTGGTAGTTGTCCGTATTTTCATCTTGTTTTCACTTCATAAATAGTTAATTTTAACGTTTTTGTCGCCTGAGAATCTCTTTTTAAGAGTTGGGTTGTACGTAGCTCCACCCTCTCGTGTCACTTCTGGTTGCAAAAATCCAAGATGGTGACGATCAAAAAAAACCAACAAGATGGCGACAGACAAAATGCCAAACTCAAGGCTTCAAAACCACAGAGTACAACCTAATGGGTGACATCACTGTCACTATGTTCTTTTCCACAGTTTTTGGTCAAAAGCTTTTCTTATCGTCGACAGCGAGACTAAAATTGCAATTCCATTTTCACGTGAGAAGGCAACATTCGTGCAGCAGCTAATGCGGTCTGACACATGTGAAGCTGCACATGCAAAGGCTTTGATGTGATCTGGCTCTAATGAGGACACAGAGACTCTCGATGATACATTGCATTAACTAACCCACTCCTTCGACAATAACCACACAAGGATTTGGTCTAATTATATCTCTGTGATAAACGGCAGCTCTCCTCTCTCCAGCAGCCTGTTTATAACCATTATATATTCATACGTTATTGTTCCCTCTCTCCCATGCTTTTGATGTGAACCAGAACTGAAGGAACATCTGTCCGTCTGTCTTTTATTTTTATTTTTCACAAGTCTGACAAGTTGAAATGATGGCCGATTGAAACCACAAAGCCATTCTTTATGATGCTGACGTCTTTGTAAATGTTCAGCGGTTGTGTAGACATTGAAAGGAAGGATGAGACGATGAGCGATGGAGTTTGTAGAAGACTGTGTTACGATCGTTTGATCACATGTCACACAGTTAAGAGGAGGAAGTCAGAGTGCTGCATTCTTGGGATGGTGTCTGCCGTTAACGTCGACTTATTTTAAGATACGTAACGTTACTACGTTACCGTATTTTGGTCTAAAAAAAGTACGTTTCTCAGCGTCATAATTTGAAGCTTCGGGACACCGACTAAGCTGCTGTTCTTTGACGAGTTGGGAGTGAGAATGTGTTGAATATACGCTACCTGTTGGCATGGTGGATTTACCGTGTATACCAACAAAAAGAATCCCTCTTCATCTCGGAGTGAAAGGCTTCATAATGAAGCTGCATTACAATCTTTCATGGTTAACTCTGCAGAGTTGGGTAACGTACACTATATTGAGATTATTGTAGCTTTCAATTTCTAGTCGCAGGCTTAAATATGGTAAACGCACAACTATACAAATGTCACAAACACACGGTGAAAAGTGCTGCTTCAGGGAGAAGCGGCGGCGTGTTGTTGATCGTCAGCCGGACCACAGTTACAGTAACAGGTGCCGAGATCTGAAACTCACTGAACAAGCAACGGGTTCGTCCTCTGTGTTGTGTGTTTGCATGTTTCAACGTTACACACCCACGCTGTTTTCATAAGTCACAATTTAAGAATTTCATTTTGCTTTGTTTTCGGGCGTGCAGCAGGCCGCTCCTCCCGCTTTGTTTCCATATTGTTTTGGAAAATCTAACCGGACCGGCTCACTGCTGCATACTTACAGTGTTTAGTACGATGAGTTCGTACGCAGCAGCAGACAGAGAAGAGAGAGACAGAAACTGGCCGATTATGAGAAGTCTGACTGGAACACTGGGAACGTTGTCTTTTCATTCTGAGTTATAAACAACAAGAGAGGAGATGTTTCTGTGAGAACGAGCTGCAGAGAAGCTTGAAGGGGAAAAGAGATTTTGAAAATGAGACACAGACAGAAGAGAGACGCATGAGAGGAAGCAGCAGAAGAGCGAATACCACTGGATACTGCTGCAAGGCTCTGTGTGTGTGTGTGTGTGTGTACTGAGTGCTTCTGTGAGTATCTATGAATAAGCCATCTGTGTGTGTTTGCATGCATGCATGTCCTTTAGTGTGTGTGTGTGTGTGTGTGTGTGTGTGTGCAGTTCGCTGAACTTCTGACGTGCATATCAGAGTGTCCTCTTTGTTTTGCCATTTGCATGCAACTGTTTAATGTGAACATGCTCTCATGTGTGTGTGTGTGTGTGTGTGTGTGTGTGTGTGTGTGTGCGCGCTCTTTATTCTGAATTATAAACACGTGACCTGGCTGAGCATGATGCATCCAGCCAGAAATCCCTCAGGTCCCTGTGGAGCTGAAGTGTTACTACAGAGCTGCACACACAGAGAGAGAAGTAGATGGAAAATAAACTGGTTATAATAATCTGATCCACATGCACATGTTTGGTTTGAATTGAATTAATTCTGTGCTAATGGCAGCAGAGTTCAGAGGGAGCGGAGAACACAAAGATACGGATGCAGCTTGTTTATTTTTCACCTATAAATATTAACATCTGTGAGGATCCAAACAGCGGCGTTCAGTTGAAAGTGGACAAAAAAAGGAGACTAGTGGACGAACTCTGCACAGATTAAACAGCTGTGGTGGAGATGGACACATATATTCCATGAAATATTGTTGGTTTTCTCTTATTGATGCTTTTCCTTTACGTCACAAAACCTGACCAAAAAACAGTGATTTGATGTCATTCATTCTCAATCTAAAGTTGTGTTTTAGTAAATAATTTAATAGACAGAAAATGCAAATAATGTCTGTAGTGCAAAATGTATTGAAAAAAAAAATTTCACTCACTTTTATTTATTTATTTTTTAAGACAGAAATATCAGATAAACTCCCGTTTCTTCTTTTAAAAACGTAAACAAATTAAAATAAATCGTCTCAAAAATCCCCGTTTCAGCTCTAAAGTGAAACATCTGTCCTGTTTATTTCATCGTTAGTGTTCAGAAATGTATTTTGCTGAATGATTTAGAATTTTCTTTTTATTTCCACAGCAGCAGAACCGTATAAAACTAATAGCCGAGTCAGCTTTACATTTGTCTAATCTGATGAGTGCAGCGTCCATGTTGAGTCAGAAGGAGAGGATTTGTCAGCTCGAAGCCCGATTCAATCATCTTGAATGTCATTTTGCTCAACACTCCACTAATGATGCTCTTTAAGCAAAGCAAACGCCCACCGAGCTACAACCGGTTAAATCACTTGTCTATTTATATATTTCTTTCTTTTGCTTGAGCAGTTTCTTTTCCCTCCTAAAGAACAAGTCCGTACTTAGGCAGGGAAACATGAATCACCTTAAGTCAAGCCGTTATCAGGCTGCAGCTTCCAGGTCAGTTCACTCAGTCACAAACCTTCCTGATCAAACACAGATCTTCAAACATCAGGTTTCCGTGAGCCCGCAGCATGAACTCAATGAACTGCGATGGGTTTTTTGGAAGGAAGCATCTGCTGCAGGAATCTATCTCCGCTGTTACAAAGGCCGTCCCTTTAATAGCGATCACTTATCAAACTGAAGAACACAAAGAAATGAAGAGCAAGGGCACCTGGAGAGAGAAACCCCACATCTGAACCACCGTTGTTGCCTTGGCCTTGATCCGTCCACCAACGTTCATGGGAATACGTGACGCTGTTACATCCTGCTGAAGGCAGAAGTGCTGAAGCTTCAGTGGGAAGAATATGGGCTCTAGACCTAAACAGGCACACCAGAGTTTACACACAGGAGCTAAATTGGGAACTTGACATTTACATTTTACTTATTTATATACTAGATTTCAGGGCTCATGTTTTAAACATTTTCAGTTTCATCTGAAGTTGCATCTTCAGAGGGAAAG
>JAVDOI010000002.1:19978207-20023207 GCA_032191485.1 Leptoclinus maculatus
CATCGCTAGCTAGTGTGTTGATTCCACCATGCGTTAGTGCTGCACTGGTCACAGGACAGAGCTCTCACTCCTCTGGCGATTAACTTTAGATTAAATGAAATGTTCCTCATTTAACTCTCTCGGCTTCGTAACGTTACTGCTCCACTGATCGTTTCAGTCGTTACTGCAAAGCCTCGCTGTGAGTTGGTTTGTTTTATTCAGAAGTTAGGCCGCTACAACGGTCGCAATGGCAAAAGTAGACAAATAAATGTCCGCTGCTCCGTCCATCCTGTTATGTTGAGAGATGAGACCAAAGCAATCACATGGCATTACACCTTAGACCACTACAGTACCGGGACGCCCAACTAAAGATATTTAGTAGATCATCTTTCCCATAAAAAGCTAAATGTTGTTACAACTTTTCTCTCACAAAATGACAGAACTTACCTTTGATGGAAACTCACCAAAACCGACTTTAACACCGCTGGTAAAGTACGAGTCTCGATGACGATCACAATACAAGTAAATTGTTACCTCCATCTTGTATAATTGGCATAATTGCCGTTGTCCCAGTAATTGCATTGGTTTCCCATTATTGCATAAGAAGTTACTGAAACCGAGAAACGGCTTAAACAGATTTAAACGCTCTGCCCTGCTTTATGATGAAGATGATGATGATGATGATGATCAGTGTATTTGATGAGGCTTTAGTGCTTTTATTACGTCTTTAGTTTCACCAGTTTCGCTCACTTCCACTCCATTTCTTTGGGGGGGTTCCTACATTTCCTCAAATGCCTTCCCCCCCCCCCCCCCCTGACCCCCAGAGAGCAGCGGTGAGTGCGTTGGTTCCATGTGGACTGTAGGTGTATCAAGTGAAAGTATAGTTAGATGAGGCGATTAGTCAGGAGGGAGAGTTGCTCACCTGACTCTCAAACCTCGACCTCTCTATTTTCTGCCTCTGTGGGCGTCTCTGCCCACGGAGGATGATTCCTCCCTGCTTTGCTCTGTGAACACTGGAGCAAAATGGCGGCTGAGTTCTTCATTCGTCTTCTTCTCTGTTGGACCTTTTTTTTGAAATAAAGTTTTTAGTTTTTTTTCCAAAGAGGACTGGAACAGTTCTCCACGTTCTGAAGTTAGAAACACACCGATCGAATCAGCGCTTCACATCCTGAGGCGGAGATTTTAGATCAGCCACTTTTAAAAATGATGGATTTTCATGCAGGATTGGACAAGAATATGAATAAGAAATGAAAGTTCTAATCCAAAAACATGAATACATGCAAGGCTTTCAGTCAGCGCTGCACAGGGAGAAGCAGAGAGCGACAGGCGGAGAGAGAAAACCTCATAATCTCAGATAAATTAATGAAAGCAGAGAGAGAATCTGAGAGTCAAGCGGCCCACTTCGCCCAAATGGCTCCCGCTCACAGACAGGAAATGAAGCCAGGCGAAGCCGCGCTCGGCTTTGAGCAGCAGCAGCAGCAGTGAGCAGCAGCAGCAGCAGCAGCAGCATTGAGCAGCAGCAGCAGCAGCAGCATTGAGCAGCAGCAGCAGCAGTGAGCAGCAGCAGCAATGAGCAGCAGCAGCAGCATTGAGCAGCAGCAGCAGCAGCAGCATTGAGCAGCAGCAGCAGCAGCAGCAGCATTGAGCAGCAGCAGCAGCATTGAGCAACAGCAGCATTGAGCAGCAGCAGCAGCATTGAGCAGCAGCAGCAGCAGTGAGCAGCAGCAGCAATGAGCAGCAGCAGCATTGAGCAGCAGCAGCATTGAGCAGCAGCAGCATTGAGCAGCAGCAGCAGCATTGAGCAGCAGCAGCAGCATTGAGCAGCAGCAGCAGCAGCATTGAGCAGCAGCAGCATTGAGCAGCAGCAGTGAGCAGCAGTGAGCAGCAGCAGCAGCATTGAGCAGCAGCAGTGAGCAGCAGTGAGCAGCAGCAGCAGCAGCAGCATTGAGCAGCAGCAGCAGCATTGAGCAGCAGCAGCATTGAGCAGCAGCAGTGAGCAGCAGTTAGCAGCAGCAGCAGCAGCAGCATTGAGCAGCAGCAGTTAGCAGCAGCAGCAGCAGCAGCATTGAGCAGCAGCAGTGAGCAGCAGTGAGCAGCAGCAGCAGCATTGAGCAGCAGCAGTGAGCAGCAGTGAGCAGCAGCAGCAGCAGCAGCATTGAGCAGCAGCAGCAGCATTGAGCAGCAGCAGCATTGAGCAGCAGCAGTGAGCAGCAGTTAGCAGCAGCAGCAGCAGCAGCATTGAGCAGCAGCAGTTAGCAGCAGCAGCAGCAGCAGCATTGAGCAGCAGCAGCAGCAGCAGTGAGCAGCATTGAGCAGCAGCAGCATTGAGCAGCAGCAGCAGCAGCATTGAGCAGCAGCAGCAGCAGCAGCATTGAGCAGCAGCAGCAGCAGCAGCAGTGAGCAGCAGCAGCAGCAGCGTTGAGCAGCAGCAGTGAGCCGTGAGCCGTGTTCTTGGATCAGTTTCAACTTTTTGCCCAAAATGGTTGTTATTAGGACGCGGCTTTGGGCAGACTTATCCAGGATCAGCCCCGTTCCTCTAATGGAAGTTGCTGCTTCGCGTACAAAACAGACGGACCAGAGGACGTACAGACGGATAAAGAGGACCACGTATGCTGCATTGCATTGTGGGCTGTAAAAAGTTCTTGCATCCAAAGGGGTTCATGATGACTTTATGAAATAGGATAACTTTTTTGGGGGAGTATTTGATCCAACGATCAGTCCAAAATTCCAAAGATACTTAATTAATGATTATATGAAAGAGAGATAACAGTAACAGGTTTTTTCTGGCCACTTGCAAAACATTGACCTATCATCGCCTTATTAAGTTGAGCAAACAGTTGCTTATTTACACATTCAGCAGACACTCGGCAACATTATCATTCATCTGGAGTCGTGTCTGAGTCCACCTGATGAACTTGAGTCCAAGTGTTTTCTCTCTTTTTGCTCTGTTTTTGTTCTCAACCAACTCCAGAGGGAACTATCCGTCTCTGTAGCTGCTAAATGCGCAACTTTCTCCTCCAGATATTCTATATTATTAAATGAAATCATTCCTATCAGGCCTCCATGTTAAACAGGAGGAGTTATAGTTACAATAATGCATAAATAAACACTTACATCTGCTTAGAACTCCACTATAGTGTGTTATAAACCATTTATTAGATGTTTACTGCCTTCACCCTTTACATTGTTGTTTTTTGCATGCAGAATGCTTTGTTTGTTTGTGGACGGTTTGCTTTCCCGTCTCCGTCTCCTTCTCTTCTACATTTCCTTCATATTCATAACAGAAATCGATTAACGTGAAATTGATATTGTTTGTAGTACAATCCCACTGGAGCTCTGTGCACGTAGGGTTTGGTTAAGAGAGGATATTCATGATTAATCCCCTAATTATGTCGGTAAGTCGACTGTTTGGAGTCATTTATTTGCGTGTTGCAAAGTTCAGTCAGTTCAGGAGCAAACAGCAGCCGATAGCGACACCGAGATGCCCCGAGAATCAAAGAGTAAACGGGTTTGGACTCCTCTGCCAAAATGTCAAGCTCTGCAGGTCGACAGGTTGCCAAGACTCTGGCTAATCAACAAGCTCCTGTATTTGGGAGTCCACGTGACTTCTGTTTACAAGCCCTGGGTTGATTGCAACTGGGCACTGGGAGCCCAAAATAACTAAATACCCCAAAAATGTTTTCCACTCTTCGGCTCGGACCAAAGAGAACCAACTTCAGAGGATTATAACTGCAGAGCATGTAAAGCCAAGCTCTAAACTGGGACATTCAGAGGTATACTGTGTAACCATGCAAGTAGTACATGTGGATACATCCTCACACAATGTACAGATTGTGTACAGAATGTACAGAATGTACAGATTGTGTACAGAATGTGTACAGAATGTACAGATTGTGTACAGAATGTGTACAGATTGTACAGAATGTACAGAATGTACAGATTGTGTACAGAATGTGTACAGATTGTGTACAGATTGTGTAGTCGCGTTTCATAAGAAGACTTACTGAGGAGAGTTTTTTCCCCCCACGTCTTGGATGTATGATTGGATATATTCAATCATAACAACATTTTATATCTCAGAGTCTGACACGAGTTTGAACTCGAACACAACCGCTCACAACCTCTGTACACCCCCCCCCCCCCCCCCCCCCCGTCTGCCACGCAGCATCGGCCTGATTCCTCTGGTTGTGGTATTGTAGTTGACGGGCGTAATAAAATGACTGACGGCTCAAAACAGAAGCAAATCAGTGTCGGTCCTGCTGCTCTGACTGACATTTTCCTGGCTCACAAAAAGAGTCTGTGTGTGTGTGTGTGTGTGTGTGTGTGTGTGTGTGTGTGTGTGTGTCACAGTAAAACAAAATCAAGATACATAATGCTGAATCTTTAACATCCATCGTTAATGAGAAGGGCTTTTGGATGTAACTCTGCTTCTCTGCTGGTAAACACGTCTCTTCTCTGTTTCACTTGTTTTGCTCAAGTATCCTAAATCTTTCCACTACTGTTTCAGTTGATATTGGTCACCAGCAGCTCTGCAGTTATTTATAATCTGTGGCTCGAAGCCTGGAGCTCCACACAAAAAAAGAGAAAAAGAGAAAAGCATCTTACAAACGGTGCCACAGAAGTGTTCTGACCGGTGTCGGGCGATTGCTCAACTAACACTTGTATTCCTGAGAGGAAAAGTAAAAAATAAATGTATCAGAAATGTAAGATAATTGTCTGATAAGCAGCTGGTGTGGAGATATGGAAATAGACTCACTATTCTTGTGCTGCATTCAGAAAAGGAAATAATGCAGAATAGCTGCAGGATACAAGCACCAAGGAGGAGTTTTACATCCTTTACTAGAAGCATCCAAGAATAACTTCACCGACTCAACACGATCCTGGTATTATAACGTTTGATTTGATTTAATTCCACATTGATTTACATCACACATGTGATAATGTCCCGGCTCTAAAGCATGCTAGAATCCAATCGGGGGGGAAAAAAACATCGACCGCCACACCAGCAAGCAACCAACATCGTCTGTAGTCCTTCACCAGAGCTTTATTAAATACCAAATGTCTGGTTTCTGACCGGATTTTCTTTCATTTCCTTGTTTTTGGTTGAGATATGATCGTTGTTATTTCTGTATTCAGCGATTAAGCGTCTGAATCCTCTTCTCACATGAAGCGCCACAAAGGGTTAAACTGAAATCCTGATCTTCCCTGCTTGTTGTACTGTAAATCCGGCGTGATGTGAACTCGCTGCCCTGCTCAGCCTTTTTTCTGGCTCGATACCGTCACCTGGTGGTGAGTCGGCGTCACTGCGGCGGCTGTGGAGGAAGCAGCAGAGCGAGGACTCCACGCCGTCTGTTTGGGGAGATTTTTCAGGGAGAATATGAAGAGTCACAGCGTCCACGCGTTATTGAATGTGCAAGACACGATGGGGGAACGAGAGGTGGAAAAACAAACGTTCTCGCTCTCCCCTCTCCTCGCCCATTTTGAATTAAACATATTGTTCGGCGTCTGTCGGGGGGGATCCTCTTCATGGGCCTCATTCTTGGCTCGCTGCTCTCTGGGTGAAGCAGGAGAGAGGCAGAGTGTACAGGACATCTCACTCGGGACACAAAAAAAACAATGAAGTCGCCCGTTATGTGGCCAGTGGCGTAATTGGGGTGATTTCGGGGCCCCAGTGCACGCTGTCGTGACGGGGCCCCTAGTTACTTACTGACGCTTTTATTCGTGACAGACCGCTCGCTCTGCTTGCAGACGTGCATCAGCTTCTCATTCCTAAACTAACCGCCGCGCATCGTCTCAACATTCATATCTTACAGCAACATCGTTGCATTTCTGTATATGACAAAAATACCAAAGAAAATATTCATTTAATTTACTTTAAATGTATTTATTGTTTGTATAGTAAAAAAGAAAAAAGAAAAACGTTGGCCTGGTGTGTAGGTGGACTGGTGCTCTCCACATTGCAAACAAATAAATAGAATTAATATAAATATGGCGAAGTGTATAAACTGATGTTGAAATATTTGAAGAGTCAGATTTTAAAATGGCTGAAATCAAGAAATATTTGATGTTTTCTTTGGTTTGTTCTATAAACACTACAGGCCCATTGGTAGTCAACGTTGTCCTCACGTTTCGCTCCGCTGGTAGTTGAATGAGATCAAACCTCCATTGAGGATCGTCTCATCATCGTTAGCATGTTAGCCTTTAGCTCGGCGGCTGCTCTCTGACATGTGACCGTCCTCGGAGGGCAGATGGGCTCTAATCTGCAGATAGAACCAGATGACGATGATTCAACGGCTCAACGAGTAACGAAACCAGTCCAGACTGCAGATTACACTCTTTTCTTGACGTTTTATTCATGTGACTATCACAACTTGCCACAAATCTAACTTAATAACCATCAAAGCAAAACCTAGTTCTTCTCAAAACATTATCAGTTATGTGATGAATGTCATCTGATTATTTTAGGAAAGTTACAGTTCATTTGCATATTGTTTATGAGGAAATCTGTGTCTGGGGTCTCATATCATACACAGATATAGTTTGGAATAACAGACCGAGTCATCCTCTCTCTCTCTCTTCCTCCCAGGTGGTCGGGCGGTGCCTCAGGACCAGTCACCCACTTCTACCTGCCCTCCGGGACCCCCTGGGCCTCCGGCGGCAGCCAACGGCAGCAGCGACATCACGGTGAACTTTGACCCCGACCCGGCGGACCTGGCGCTGTCCAGCGTGCCGGGCCAGGAGGCGTTCGACCCGCGGCGGCACCGCTTCTCCGACGAGGAGCTGAAGCCTCAGCCGATGATCAAGAAGGCCCGCAAGATGCTGGTCCCCAACGAGCAGAAGGTACCACGTCTCCCACAGTCCACAGCACACAAACTCATTGATGATGAATGTAATAGATAAATGCACGAATGAAGTCAGATAACAGTGGAACCGAAATCACTGACAAACAGAACATTTAAATGACATGAGAGGAAAACCAGGCATTTAAAATGTCAACCCTACTTCTGCAGAAACACTTCCTCACGTGTGACAAGAGGTCAGGTTGTTTCTGCAGGACGCCCAGCAGCCGTGTCTGAACTTCATCACGACGAAGGCCACGGCTCCTTTGACAGCTCCTGTGTCGATGTGGAAAAAGAACTTATGGCGCACGATGCCCGCTGGTATTCCCGTCTCCCGACGAGAGTCCTACAATATCTCGTCCTCGGCCCGTTGCGCGATGAGAGGAGCTCTGATCAATGGCTCGTGCGTTCACAGCTCGGCGCGGAGCAGCTGCAGCTCCCGAGGCCTTTGTGATTTACGGAGGGATGAAGGCGCTCACCTTGTGTTCTGTCTTCGGAGGTTTTATAAATCATTCGTACGCAGGTTGTTGTGGAAAAACAAATGATCTCTGAGCAAAGTTAAAGAGGAAGCTGATTGCTCTCCTGCTCCTCATGAATTACATTTTAGATTCATCTCTTTGGCTACGATCCAAAGATCACAACGTTAAGGAGAGTTTGATTATTTTCATAAACAAGTAATTAAAAAAATACTCACAAAGTGATTATCCCTGAACCGCAAAAAGTTAATGATTTTGCAGAGTTTAAAGTTGGAACGATGATAACTTTGCCAGACGTAAACAGATCCTCTCTGAGGAAACGCTGCAGCGATTCCACCGACATCAATCCCTTCAGATACAGATCACTACTTTCAGTTTGGAGTTCCAACCGTCCTCTCATGAGACCCTCATCGGCCATCAAGTGTCAGCTCAGCATAATATCTATTCTCACTTAATCTCTTTATTATTCTCCATCTCCTCAGTGCATGCAGGCCGTTTTGGTGTCTCTTTAATGCGCCTGTGCTTCTATCTGTTAGCGTTTAGGTGTCTTGCGACAGACAAAAAAGTATTTTTAGGCCGCATGACATCACGTGACGGACCCGGAACCTTCTTCCTTTCCTCTCATCACATATCTGACCCTCATAACTCATCCCATGCTCCCTTCTTCTTTTGTTCCCTCTCTCTCTCTCGGCTGCCGGCGATGACAGGACGACAGGTACTGGTGCCGGCGCGTGAAGAACAACGAGGCGGCGAAGCGCTCGCGGGACGCCCGGCGGCTGAAGGAGAACCAGATCTCTGTGCGCGCCTCCTTCCTGGAGCGGGAGAACGGCGCCCTCCGCCAGGAGGTGGCCGACATGAGGAAAGAGCTGGGCCGCTGCAGGAACATCATCAACAAGTACGAGAGTCGGCACGGAGACTTGTGAGGGCGGAGGGTGAGGAGGAAGAGGAAGAAGACGACGACGACGACGCAGGAGGAAGGGGCGGGGGGGGGGGAGGTGGAAATGAGAAAAAAAGGGTACAAGGCAAACCCAACAACAGCAGCACTTTAGTTGAAGTGGCGCGAGGAGAAGGCCGGCGTAGATCTGCAGTAAGCGCTGTGCGACACCGGGGCGCAAACACCAAAAAAACAACCCGCGTGCACGCTGTGCTTTAGGATGTCACAACAGGAAAGCACATGCGACGCCAATCTTTTCTTTCCCCAGTTTGACTGTCTTTGTACATGCTGCTTCGCTGTATCCACTCAATGTACTGTTTCACCGTTTGTGTCACCTCGGCAGCTTACACGTCACCCTCGGTGCTGTGCTTACGCCCGGTGTCGCACGGCGTTTTTTCGTAGGTAGTGCGTCCCCCCCGGCCGCCGCTCCGGCCAGTTCAAACACGGTGTTGAATTCACATTATGCCAGTGAAGTCTCACTTTTTAAGCTCAAGGCACGGATTCAAGCCAGGAGAGGTCAGATGTGTAATTCTTTTCTATAAATAGGACAAAAAAAAAAAACATGTATATTTTTGAAGTGGGAAGGAAGGCAAGACTAGTCCAGCAAAGAGGAGGAGGAGGAGGAGGAGGAGGAGGAGGAGGAGGAGGAGGAGGAGGAGGAGGAGGTGCAGGGTTTTCGTCCATAACGCAAAGAGATTTTGACAAAGGATTATTGTATATTTTTCTATTAGCAGAGATAGTCAGGAGGAGGATTTTGGAGATAATCTTTTGTATATTTTATATATGGGGAGGGGCTGTTTAGCTGGACAGTCACGGGGCCACACGGAATGCTTTTCCTCCCAGCTGTTTATCGCAAAACAACAGATAATCTATTTTCGATTTCACCGAGCTGGTTAGTCGCGTTAGGCCGGAGGCGTAACTGAGAATGTATCACGGTTGAATCAGGTATTTCACACGATGCGAGACGAGGCGGGGCATCTTAGTAACGATTGTTTTTGGGTCGAGGGGAGAGGGGGAGAGGGGAGAGGAGGGAGGGGAGAGGGGGAGAGGGGAGAGGGGAGAGGGGAGAGGGGAGAGGAGGGAGGGGAGAGGGGGAGAGGGGAGAGGGGGAGAGGGGAGAGGGGGAGAGGGGAGAGGGGGAGAGGGGGAGAGGGGAGAGGGGGAGAGGAGGGAGGGGAGAGGGGGAGAGGGGGAGAGGGGAGAGGGGGAGAGGGGAGAGGGGAGAGGGGGAGAGGAGGGAGGGGAGAGGGGAGAGGGCGTCGGGAAGGAAGACGGTGAAACAAAAAAATTGTATAGTTTTAAGACATTTTTTGTGTTTTCGTTTCGTTTTCTTTCGTGGGCTCGTTCAAGCACTTGATTTGTTATCTTCTATTTGATTCCGTGTCTGGTTTTGAAATGATCGCAGGGCTTTTTTTTTTTTTTTTTTTTTGAAGGTGAAGGAGAAAAAAGAGAGAGAGAGGAAAACAGGAAGCAAATAGCCATCAGAACAGCTGGATGTGAGCAGATGTTTGAAAATACACAAGGGGGAGAATTTCGCTGGCAGGTTTGCTTTTGTATTGAACGTGTCTCGCTCACACACACACACACACACACACACACACACACACACACACACACACACACACACACACACACACACATTGACGGACAGTTTGTGAACAACAACACAACGTGGTTGCAGTCTTTCTCTCTCTGTTTACTCCACGATTTGTCCAGGAAGTGCAAAAATGAAATGCTAACTGGTTTAGGGTTGATTTGCCCCGATCGAACGGTGACTGAACCCTTCAGCATGCAGACACACAACAACCACACACACACAGTCCTGACCCAGGTTTTAACCCTTATTGTTGTTGTTGATGTTGTTATGGACTTCTATGGTGCTGATCGGATCTGATCCTTCACCTGATGCACGCACACACACACACACACACGCACACACACACGCACACACACACACACACACACACACACACACACACACACACACACACACACACACACACTGACATAAATCACACATGCAAACACTTCCACCATCTCAAACACAGTACTGAACTGCCTAAACCCTTTCTTTGTCTTTTATTCCTTCTTTTTAGTTCATTTTTTCTTTCTTTTGTTGCATATTGTATCGATAAATCGTATATAGATTTACACACAAACACTTGTCTATACCTCTCCTTCAAACTTTACCCAATGAGAAACGAGAAATGCACCCTACTGCTACTGTACCATACAACTGTACTATTGAATATTAAGCTATTCTCTCACTAGATATATATATATATATGTATATGATATATGCTTGAATTATTGTGATAATAGTTGTAATATACATAATTGAATATATTACAGAAAATCCCATTGGAATCATTTTGTCAGTTTTTTCTCAGGTGTTTTTGTCTGAGTTATTAAATACACATTAAAAAAAATAGTATTTGATTGGATCACAGAATTTGTGTTTTTTTTGTTTTCTGGGGGGGGATTCATATTTGTCTTGTTGCTGAGCTGATGTGTTTTCATTCTGTTGTGTCTCAGTTTATTTCTAACTCACTGTGGGACAAAAAACATTTGGCTATAAAAGAACTTCAGCTAGCTGTGGCTAGCTAGCTAATTAAGCCAACGTAATCCTGGGAAAACAGTCTGCAACTCACATTTGACTGTTTCCAACAGTAGCTTAACTATGATAGTGGTTAGTAGCATCCAGGACTGTTGCTACAATGACGTTTTTTGCAGTAGATGTGTCAATTTCAAATCTGTTTTTATTTTAAAGTAGCCTGTTACCCCAAGATGTCGTTAGCTTATGATATGCTAACCTTCTGGCCTTAGCAATAGCAATCGGTTACCTCTTTATCTAGTCAACCATGCATGCTATAATTAGTTAGAGTTAGAGTAGTTAATACCTCTTCAGTAACTATCCCAAAGACAATCTAAATCCCCTTTTGATTCCCAAGAACTACTTTCACTTGATTTCCCATGAGCCTCTTTGCTGTTGGCAGCATCCACCCAGGTGTATTATGGGAGCTGTGGTTCTGTCCTTGATATCTATCTTGATATCTATCTATATATATAGATATATATATATGGTCTTTTAAAACCTGATCCACAGACACAAACTTTAAATCCCTGGAAGACAATTTTTAGAGCTTCTTATGTAAGACAAACGTGTTTTTTTATATATCTGGGACATCTTCACAGATGTTTCAGAAACTTTTTGTCACTGCTATTTTTCTATATAACTGTGTTCTTGAGCGTGTTGTAACTTGTTCTGGTAGTCGTCTAAGGCCCACTCTTCACGTGGTGACTGTGACAGTTATCTGCTGTAGGATGAAACGGCATTGTGGGTAATAATGACAACAATAATAATGATAACAATAATGTACACAGCCTTGTTATTTCTCCTTCTCCTTCGGCTATAAATGAACTACACCTCGGTCACATGACGTCACCGCCACAAAGCTAAAGTAAAAATGTTCTATGTGATGACGTTTAGTCGTCCCGTCTTTTTTAAAATATGTAAAAAGCTTCAAAATTCCCGGGTGGAAGAAAATATTTTATTTTGCTTAACGAAACAAAAATATCGATTTTCGAGACGGGGGAACCTGAACCTCCAGGTTGACTCATTCCTGCAGCACTAGTCTATGTATCGTATTCCTCGGTGCCATAGAGCCCAAATGTGTTGACATGTTCCTTCATTGTGGAAACACACACTGAAGATTATTTTTGACTGAATCCTACATTCTCCATCCTGCTGCCCCAAATACTCGCTAGAGCATGAAATGTGGATTAATCCACCGCTGAAAATAGTCCCAAAAATCCTCCTATTTGAGTTACGTTTGATAAAAACTGCAGTGACCGTCTGTTTTAAAATGACTGAGCCTTTTTTAAAGATTTAAACTTTATATTTGTGACGTATGAGGAAATCAGAAAGCTCTGAGAGACGGAGCAACATATTTCTGGTCTTCTTCTTTGTCTTCTTTTGGGATTTGTTGTCAATATAGAATAAGGTCAGCCTCATATTCAGAACTAAAGCTCAATCAACAATCAGTTCAGACTTTATTCTGCTCGGCTTTCCAAGTATTTGAAGTCAGGTGTCAATAATTGTGTGTTTTGGGTCAAGAGAAGTCTTAATATGCAGACTAACACATAGATGGTTTTGGTCTTTTCGTGGAATTCTTTTGACAATAAGCTAAATATTTAGAGCCTTGATTGGCATCACAATCACATTCATTGTCATGGTTTCCTGTTTGTCCCTCCTCCGCTCCATCCAGGCTTCACTCTGTTTCCAAAAACTGGATCCAGACAGACAACGGTGCAGAAACCAGAAAACAGGCGACAGCACTCAAATCAGGTACACTCATCACTTTCATCATTTCTCTCCTGTTATTAGTGTGCCCCCTTGTCACTGTAGGTGTGAGATATTGAATAATAAATTAAACCTTTTACACAGAAAGTGCAACAGCAGACCATTGGGAGGCACTCAGACCCTTCTGACAGCGTTTCTGTTGAGGCGTCAGATCCACAACGAGTGTTCATTCAAGTGAACACTTTCTGTTTATCCATTTTAAATACCTTCTACCACATATTTATATCACATTCAACCGGCAACCTTTAATGTCTTAGATTCTCACTTTGCTTTTATTTGCATGATTTTGCTTTATAAATATGAATACATGTTTATAATGAGCAGCGTTGAGACTCAAGATTTTCATTGCCAACGACTGCATCGGTGCATAAGTTGTGTGACCGTGGTGTAGTTCCTTTCTAGCCTAACGTTAGTTTTTTACTTCTGATTTAAAATCTTAAAAGTGGTGTTCATTTGTTAAAGATTATCTTGATGAAGTATCATCAACGTCTGTTTGCCACAAAGTTTATTTTCTGCAATAATCCACAATCCAATGGAAACATCCCATTGTCTCTTTGTGGAGGGAACCAGTGTGATGCTGACTTGTCCCACAGAATCACGTCATCCCTGCAGCTCTCTGACGGTGACTGATGTCTCCTCTCCTTTAAACCATGCCGGCCACACAATGCATGAGCGTCAATAACCGTCAACAGTATCCCCAAACGGATATATTCTGTTCTCCATTCACCAAAAACATGAGCGCGTTCAATGAACACGCTCTTTCACGCACAACACTGCGTGTGTGTGTGTGTGTGTGTGTGTGTGTGTGTGTGTGTGTGTGTGCATCGACACGGATGCATGCCCAATATGTGTGTTTCCATAGCTACTGCTATGAGTTGTTGGTCCCCTGGACAGATTAGACAGCGAGAAGCCCCTCAACCTCGGTTATGTAACACAACACCATGCCGGTCTGTGTGTGTGTGTGTGTGTGTGTGTGTGTGTGTGTGTGTGGGAGTGGATGGTCTCACCACCTGTATCTGGTGGGTTGTTTCAGCTGTTCGCCGACGTCTGCGTCACCGGCTCCCCCTCGTCACACCGCAGACCATCTGTCCAAGCTGCTGCCGACGGTCCGAGCCAAAGCGCGTCCCGCTCCGTGCCGCTCCGTGCCGCTCCGTGCCGCTCCGTGCCGCTCCGTGCCGCTCCGTGCCGCTCCGTGCCGCTCCGTGCCGAGCTGCTTCCAGGTGGTAGCTGTGCTGTACCTGTGCTGCTGTAAGTTATCAACAGTCAGATCGATCGAATAGATGTATTTGTTCAGGTTTCAGTGTTTTAGAACAGCAACAGCTGAGCGTCTGAATCAACATCATTAGCAGGGTCTTTATTTTATATTGTCACTAATAGATAATATTCTCTGAACCGTTGAAGAACTTGAGAGGTGAATGAGTACACGATGAAGGTGAATCAATCACTAACATTTGTGTCCAAGTTGTCATGATGACATGCAGTGGAGCTGGTGGAACATGTTCTAGGTAGGGCTGTGCCACATCCTATCAATTTCAGCAAACATCCCAGAATGATTTAATGCAAACAACTTAAGGTATCAAACACGCATTACTACTTTGCAGTTAAATATTTAACCTTAAACATGAAAAAAAGCAGTAAATAACACTTTGATAAATACGTCAGGACATCTTATTTTTGTCACCCTCACAGGGAATTCAGTATAATATAATATATATATCATATAATAATATATCTAATGGGTCTCTTATTTGTCATTTCCAATTTCTGGTTTCAACCGGAAGCGATCCTCGCTTGAACCGGAAGTTGAAACCGGTTGAACCTTCAACTTCCGGTTAGCCGGTTCAACCGGAATCGAGCAAATGACAAATAATTGTCATTTCCTCGCTCCTCGAACCGGTGTTCTGCGCCGCCATATTGACGGCCGTCCCAAAGCTCTAATGTAGCTCCGAGGATCGAGGAGGGAGGAGGGAGGAGGGAGGAGGGAGGAGGGAGGAGGGACCTCGGAGGAGCCATGAGCGAGGATCCACGAGAACAGACTTCCAGGAAGTGTTTTAACGGCCGACACGCCCCCTCATTGTTCATCTGTGATGTGATTGGACGCTGCAGCCGATCGGACTGATGAGATTGTTTTCAACATGTAAACAGTGAAGACAGATCACAGAATGAACTCTAGTTTATATTTGATTAGTTTTCTGATTCAACATCTGGTTTAAATGCAGTGGAGCTGGTGGAACATGTTCTAGGTAGGGCTGTGCCACATCCAATCAATGTCAGCAAACATCCCAGAATGATTTAATGCAAACAAATTAAGGTATCAAACACGTATTACTACTTTGCAGTTAAATATTTAACCTTTATTCCAACATGAAAAAAAGCAGTAAATAACACTTTGACAAACACGTCAGGACATCTCACAGGGAATTCAGTATAATATAATATATATATATCATATAATAATATTCTGTATAATATAATAATGATAGATAGATATAAACTTTATTTATCCCCAGGGGGAAATTTGTTTGTAGCAGCAGCAAGTTACAGAGTAGAATAAGATATGAAGTATGGAAATGCACAATATATACAGTACAATAAAATAGCAGAGCAGATATTGAATTGAAAATAGAATAAAAAAATAAGATAAAATAGAATAAAAATAAAAATGCACAGTATATACAATGAATTAGAATGGTATCAAATGAACAACTAGGTAAACTATCCAAACTGAACAGTAGTGCAAGGATAATATATATATATATCATATAATATTCTGTATAATATAATAATATATATATCATATAATATTCTGTATAATATAATAATATATATATCATATAATATTCTGTATATCCAGCTGAGACGTGCACACGCAGACCTGCAGACAGGCAGAGAGGACGAGCAGGAAAAGCATATATTTACCGCAGATATCATATTTTACACATATTACTGAGTGATTCCATGTTTCAAAAACACAAATATTGTCAATTTGTATAGTTTATTATTATTATTATTTATTTTATTTTGTATTATTTGTAGCTCAAGGGGGGGGCGGCGCCCTAGCGCCCTCTATGGCCCAGCCGCCACTGATGACATGAAGTAATGAGAGAAAGATACCGCGTCAGAGTCGGTAAGAATATTAGAAACACTCTGCGGGTTGGAGAAGTCAACGCTGCCCATGAACGTGTGTCCTCCAGGAGAATTGGGTGAAAGGTGAGTTCAATGTTCCACCTCGAGCCTCAATGGGAACCAGATGGCCGACCTCCAAACTCTGGTGGAGCTCAGGCATTTACACCTCTGTGTGCATTTCTTCCACTTAGTCCAAGAACCTTTAATCCATTAATCAATTAAGGGAGAACCAGGCACAAGATTTAATTACAGGTTTGGACAATACAATCTAAATAAAAGTCACTAATTAACTCCTTTCAATCAGTTGATTGTAAACACTTCTCTTTCTCTTCTTCCTTTTACATCCGGCTGCTGTGTGTGTGTGTGTGTGTGTGTGTGTGTGTGTGTGTTTTCAGCCTCCCTCCAGTTCTAAGAAATCTCCCCCCAAATGTCCACTCCTTTCACCACCATAGGAAGGTCTCAGTGGTGGATGTGCATTGAAGTCACGGCAGGTGGAAGCTGCAGCGCCTCCTAGTGGTCAGCTGTGAAGAGAAAACTCACAATTCAGTCTGATGAGATGAAACGTGGAGAAATGAATTAAAGCACAATCAATATGAACTGCAGGTATTTTTACACATAAAAGATTGTTCTTTATCCAGGCGATCTCATTGCCTGTGTGTGTGTGTGTGTGTGTAAACCTTTGTTTAAGAGCTCAACTATTAGACTGTCGTTACTATGAACTCGCACCAAAGTAATATCCCAGTAATCCAATTGAAATGAAAGGCAGGCTCACTTTCAGGAGCTGTTTGTGCCGTTTAACAGCAGTAATTAATTAACTGAAATGGATTAAAGGCCACTCCAAGCTGTTAGTGTTAGTTCTTAACTGGAGTCTAATTGATTGTGCTCTTAGTTTACCTCTTAGTTGTGTTTTATCTCATACTAATACAGTGATTTTGGTCCAGTCTTCATAATGAAAGCAGATTTATTAGATTTCTGGACACACTGACAGGTTATCACCAGTCAATATGAGGACCGTGTTGGTGAACATTTTCATTTTACACATGCAGCAGACACAGAGCACAGAGTCGTGTTTCTGGCCACCTGACACATGTAGGCCGAACATTCATCTCCGTTCTTTGGTCTCAACCGACTCCTGAGGGAAATGTCTGTTTCTTTAGCTGCTAAATGCTCCATTATGTTCACCAGCTCGTCTCCAGCTGGGTCTGTCCACGGTTTGGCGCTGGGCAGTCAGTGTACAGGTTAATCAGAGCTCTGTCACTGAAAACAATGAGCTTAAAGATGCTAAATCGATCAGTAGAACTGTTGAGTCCGGTGGTGATTCCTATGACATATGTCACTATGCTATGCCAAAATTGTTATTGGCCGCATTTAGTTTTTTCTCGGCTGCTGTCTGGGGCAAACTTCAACCTTTTGGCAAACGTTTGTGTGTGTTTTTTCTGTCTAACAGGGAGCAAGGGAAAAAGAGACTCTTGAATCATTAATGGGTTTTATCAAAAATACCATCATCTATCTGATAGTGTGTGTGTGTGTGTGTGTGTGTGTGTGTGTGTGTGTGTGTGTGTGTGTGAGAGAGAGAGCAGACAGCAGGTCAGATCGGGGGTTTAACTGTCACATCTGTTGCAGTGTCGCTCTCCGTCTCGCCGTGAGGACATCAGTCTAAATGTCTCTCTGAGGCTCCGTTTGCCCTCAAGAACCTCCAGCAGCAGCTCCACCTGATCCCAAACAGCTGTCAATCACAAGCAGCCTCCTCTGGCCCTGTGAGGTCCGCAGATAGACAGGTGTGTGTGTGTGTGTGTGTGTGTGTGTGTGTGGACACAAACAAAACAAACAGTATATTCAGTGTATTCCTCACAAACATTAAGGATTAGGGATACACCCACACATTTTGACTTTACCTCCACTTCAGTCAGTTTTTTATTGATGTCGGCTCTGTGCCTCCACCTTCTAATGAACCTGTAGGTACTCATGGTGCAGCTGTAGACCTGTATTGTGTCGGTTGATGTCGGCTCTGTGCCTCCACCTTCTAATGAACCTGTAGGTACTCACGGTGCAGCTGTAGACCTGTATTGTGTCGGTTGATGTCGGCTCTGTGCCTCCACCTTCTAATGAACCTGTAGGTACTCATGGTGCAGCTGTAGACCAGTATTGTGTCGGTTGATGTCGGCTCTGTGCCTCCACCTTCTAATGAGCCTGTAGGTACTCACGGTGCAGCTGTAGACCTGTATTGTGTCGGTTGATGTCGGCTCTGTGCCTCCACCTTCTAATGAACCTGTAGGTACTCACGGTGCAGCTGTAGACCTGTATTGTGTCGGTTGATGTCGGCTCTGTGCCTCCACCTTCTAATTAACCTGTAGGTACTCATGGTGCAGCTGTAGACCTGTATTGTGTCGGTTGATGTCGGCTCTGTGCCTCCACCTTCTAATGAACCTGTAGGTACTCACGGTGCAGCTGTAGACCAGTATTGTGTCGGTTGATGTCGGCTCTGTGCCTCCACCTTCTAATGAACCTGTAGGTACTCATGGTGCAGCTGTAGACCAGTATTGTGTCGGTTGATGTCGGCTCTGTGCCTCCACCTTCTAATGAGCCTGTAGGTACTCACGGTGCAGCTGTAGACCAGTATTGTGTCGGTTGATGTCGGCTCTGTGCCTCCACCTTCTAATGAGCCTGTAGGTACTCACGGTGCAGCTGTAGACCTGTATTGTGTCGGTTGATGTCGGCTCTGTGCCTCCACCTTCTAATGAGCCTGTAGGTACTCACGGTGCAGCTGTAGACCTGTATTGTGTCGGTTGATGTCGGCTCTGTGCCTCCACCTTCTAATGAGCCTGTAGGTACTCACGGTGCAGCTGTAGACCTGTATTGTGTCGGTTGATGTCGGCTCTGTGCCTCCACCTTCTAATGAGCCTGTAGGTACTCACGGTGCAGCTGTAGACCTGTATTGTGTCGGTTGATGTCGGCTCTGTGCCTCCACCTTCTAATGAACCTGTAGGTACTCACGGTGCAGCTGTAGACCAGTATTGTGTCGGTTGATGTCGGCTCTGTGCCTCCACCTTCTAATGAGCCTGTAGGTACTCACGGTGCAGCTGTAGACCTGTATTGTGTCGGTTGATGTCGGCTCTGTGCCTCCACCTTCTAATGAACCTGTAGGTACTCACGGTGCAGCTGTAGACCAGTATTGTGTCGGTTGATGTCGGCTCTGTGCCTCCACCTTCTAATGAACCTGTAGGTACTCACGGTGCAGCTGTAGACCTGTATTGTGTCGGTTGATGTCGGCTCTGTGCCTCCACCTTCTAATGAACCTGTAGGTACTCACGGTGCAGCTGTAGACCAGTATTGTGTCGGTTGATGTCGGCTCTGTGCCTCCACCTTCTAATGAACCTGTAGGTACTCATGGTGCAGCTGTAGACCTGTATTGTGTCGGTTGATGTCGGCTCTGTGCCGCCCTGTATCGTCTGATTAAACCCTTTTGTGATATCACTTCTGCACATTAATTTCTGTGTTTATGACTCGTACAACCAAACGCAGCACTTGCATGTCGTGTGATCTTTTCACTTCAATCTAAGCACATATCTGATCCCCCGAAAACCGAACGAGCCGGTTGCCATGGTGATTTAAACTGGGTCAGAAGAGCGAGAGACTCGGGGGTTAAAGCTGAGAGTTACCTTTCTCACCCTACTAATCTCACACATTTGTTAAAGGCCACGTCGAGCCTCAGCTATCGATCAAAAACTAAATATCAAAAGCGCTTTGTGCTTTGAGTGCGTATTAAACGTTCATGTCGTGGCTTTAGATGGAAGAGATCTTTCCCCTCACGGAGGTTTCATCCACAGCTCATTAGGACTACAGCACGAGTGAATCAAACTCACCCATGAATACATTCAGTGGTCCCTATACCTTCCACTCCATGTGACCGCAGATGAGTCAGTTGTCTC
Source organism: Leptoclinus maculatus (assembly GCA_032191485.1). Taxonomy (NCBI): domain Eukaryota; kingdom Metazoa; phylum Chordata; class Actinopteri; order Perciformes; family Stichaeidae; genus Leptoclinus; species Leptoclinus maculatus. Next base: position 19,997,854 of record JAVDOI010000002.1, read on the forward strand.
TCTAACTGTTGCCCCTGAGCCCTCTAACAACGCCGACTCGGTTTGACTCCGAGGCTGCTAACGATGTGATGGAGCGACTGCGGGAGGCCTCGTTCTGCTTGATTCGTCCTCATTAGGTGCACCGCGGCGGCTGAAAATGTTCCAAATGTACGGTGAATATTGACAATATTGGTTGTCAACAAGATTTACACGGTAAAAAAGATGTAAATCAAGTGAAGCTAAGTACATGTGTGCAAATAACCGGCAGATAGCGAGTTCTTTAATTAGTTTCAGTAATTGAATGTAATAGAGGGTGGGGGCTGTGGATATTCCTCCCTGATAAGAATTCTGTTGCCACAGTATAAAAGCTTTATTTAATCACTAATGTGGCTGACCTCTAACGACCACACTAACGTCAGCTTGTGTGACTTTCAGCTCTTGATATTTAAATATTAAGACTAGAATTGAGAGAAAGGGAATTTCTTTCTGGCGTAATATCACTTACATAGTGAGCGTGTTAGCAACTTTAGCTTGGAGTTGTGCATTGATCGATGCAACTCCATTATTCACTCTCTTGCTTTGTTCTTGGTCTCGACCAACCCTCCAGGGTTGTATCGGTCCCTTTAGCTGCTAAATGCTTCACTATGTTCACCAGCTAGTCTCCAACTGTCTCAGTCTGTTTGTTGCTAATAAGAAATTGTGCAGATTGTTTGCAGAAAACATCTTTCGAATGGAAGCAATATGAGAGCGTTGACACAGAACCAAAACATTAAAGCAAAAGAATGAGCTAAAACTAGAGCTGGGAGTAACTTCAAAGTTGGGTGGGAATATAGAACATTTAGTTATCTGCATAGAGGGGAGCAGTGGGTCGATGTATATATTTAAAAGATGGTTCAATATGGTTCAGAACTCGCCCTGCCGGCTCTAAACTCTGATAGTGGACCAAATGAAGACTTCCTGCTACTCTTAAGGATTTTAAAACACATCAATATCGTTCTATTTACCACATCTGTAGACTTTCTGTTTAAACTGACCGATTTTTGGAGCACAGCTCCCTGAGAAACAGTTTAACACCAAGTGGATTATCCCCGTTAAATAAAGTGGAAGTGGATGGGTCTACAGGGATCGCTCTGAGCAGAGCGAGGATACTCCCCAAGTTACAGGCTAATTGGTCCGCAGGGAGCAACCGAGGGTGCTTGATGTGGAAAAAGAGACCAGCTTTAGGAAACAGAGGAGCTTCTTACGTCATTTAAAACACTCACCTGCATTACCGCTGCTCAAAGGGGCTTCACCAGCTGGTGACACCAGTTTGAATTGGGCTTCAGTCTGACTCAGTGACCAAACTGAAGGTGTTGTGAAGTAAAAGGTGCAAAATGCCTGTTGACAGTGCATTAGGGTCATTGTAGGTTAATTAATCACAAATTCATAAAATGGTGAATACCTTAAGGTATCTGTGCGGAGTGAGGGCAGAAGTACATTTACCGCCAACAATTCTACAAAATGTGATCGTCAGTCGACCGCTAAGAAAACTACTTTTGGAGTTTGACTGGAATGAGAAAGTAATCCAGACCATCTGCAGGAAATGACCCAAATCCCAAGAGTTTATTGGAAGAAAGAGAGTTATTGATTCCTTACGTTTTGGAGAACTGAGCCGGCTAAAATGAATCGATGTTTATTCATTCATCAGTGTATGAACGTGTGTGTGTGAGTGTGTGTGTGTGTGTGTGTGTGTGAGAGACTGTAAATGGGTAAATGTTGACATTTTGAGGGGTCAGAAGACCATATTCCTAGATTCATATGATAACTGGATACAAAACCCCAGAGAAGAAAAGACCGATCATTCACACAGTCGCTAGATTGAGTCACTAAAATCAAATCTGACAAGACGAGAGATTTACCGAAACTCTGTTTACAAGCCCGGATTCACTTTAAATGAAGCAGTAATTAGTCTAACGAGCCCCAAAAAAAAAGCCAGAAATGCAACAAAATAAATGTTTCCCCTGTGGGAAACAAAGCAAACAAACGGTGTGATTGCACCGTGAGATGTCTCTATCCAGTGGTGCTCAGCGGGAAGAAACTAAGTTTGCAAACTGGAGCTCCTATACCACAGACCGAAAGTATTTATTTCATACGGCGTTTGATAGATTTTCAAATTAAAGCGGTGATTTAGGAATAAGGCGGTGATGTGAAGTGTGAAGAGGCTCAGTGATCCGTCGGTACAGTGAGCGTTCCTCCTCTAATGACTGTTTATGGAACGCTGCCTGTGTGAATGAATGTTAATGACGTTCTGGGAAAAGGTTTTCTGAAGAAACTGTTGCCTCCCTACGAAGACAGGGGCTCTCTCACTGGGGCCCAGCCCACACACACACACACACACACACACACACACACACACACACACACACACACACACACACACACACACACACACACACACACACACACACACACACACACACACACACATATATATGTGCAGTACATGGTTATATATATAACACTTTCACTAATTTACATTTGCACAGATAACATGAGGTACATATAAGGATGATGCATGTAAATGCATTCCTTCCTCCTGCACACACACACACTCACACACCTACACACCTACACACACCTACACACACACGTGCAGATGCTGTGTATTCCTCATCCAGTTTGGTATGCCCCATTTGCTGTCTCATTTGCCCACTGAACCTCATCTCTCTGTGTGTTGTGTTGTGTGTTGTTGTTTTTAACCACAGACTCTAATTAAGGTTGCGTTGCCTCTGAGCGAGTCGTTTGCCTCGACATCGCCGCTGCGTGCTCTGCGGCTAATTACAGCCGCTGTCATGGCACCAGGATATAAATGAGGGGCGATGCAGGTCAGGACTTTGTTGTAATATATCTCAGAATTTAATTTGCTTATTGTTGTTGTTGCGGCGTGAAGACAACACGTGTAGATACGTGATACACTTTTAGCTGTTTAAATCAGCTGACTTCCTGATTCTGGGTCTTATAAGTGCAGCTTGGTGTTTACACACTTCTTCTCCGAGGCATCAGCTGCTCACACAACCCTGTGAACACATTTCTTAGAAATAAAAACAACAACCTTTCCTGTTCTAATATTTATGCCACGAGTATCGCCGTGATCTGTTTCTTTAATGCTTCCACAAACCCGCTTCTACGACGCCACAGTTTAAAGCTGCGTTCAAAGACGTGCTTGTCCTTCAGGTGAGAACACACCGCCGGTGGGAGGCCCATTTCCTGAAAATCCTTTTTCCAGGAGCTCAGAAAGCGAAAGGTTTTCTAGGAAAAAAGGGACCCCTGTAAATGTTCTCTGTGTTACATCACACACACACACACACACACACACACACACACACACACACACACACACACACACACACACACACACACACACACACACACACACAGGCCCCTGTGTTCATGCTTTACTCAGTTACATCACAGGTTTAACCCCTTTATTATCATCCCCACCTCTTCCTCTGAGTACCTCTCTCTCCCTCATCATTGCTCTCTTTCTGACTCACCTTTGACCCGACATTCCTTCTCACTTTGCTCATTCTCTCACTCCCTTTCATGGTTTCTGTCTCACCCTTTCTGCCTGTATCCACCCAGATTCTTTGCATTTTCCTCCTTCCTTTCCACCCTTCCCTTGTTTGCTTTTTTCCTTTCCCCCATTTCCTTTCTTCCTTACGTCCTTTCCTTCTTTTGTTTGTCCTCATCGTTCCCTTCACATCCTTGTCTGCTTTCTTTCTTCCTTTCCAGATTTGTGGTTCCTTCCCTTCTTTCTAACCTCCCTCGATGATTTTGATTTGGTTTAAATGATACTGAGGTAATGTTGATATCTGTGATTACCATTCATCATTATCTCAAACCTTCAGAGTGATCAGTCTGCTGATGATGGCAGACGTAATCAATAATCAGTAAGCAGTGATTGAGTATGCTGCAGTACAGCTCTGCTCTCCTGTTACTTCGTCCTAGACGTCCTACCTTCCCTCTCTTGATCTTTTCCTCCCGTTTCCTTCTTGTTTACTTTCAACCATTATTTCCAATATCTGACCTTCCTTTCCTTTTCACCTTTCTTCCTTTCCTTCTTCCCTCATTCTCTTCCTTACTGTTTTGTTTCCCCTGTTTCCTACTTTCCTTTTCCACTTACTTACTTCATGTTCCTTCTGAATTTCTTTCTTCTCTTTCATGATTTGTTGTTTCCCTCTCTCACACCCTTCTCTCCTTCCCACTTTGGACCCTTCTTTCTCCCCCACCTTTCCTACTTCCTACCTTCCTCTGTTTCCTCTCACCTCCCCTACACGTCCTCCCGTCTCTTCCCTCCTGATTTCGTTTTCATCTCCTCTTCACCTTTCCACACTTCCTTCCCTTTCCCCCTTCCTCACCTCCTTCCTGATTTGTCATGTCCGTCTTCCCCACTCTCCTCCCGTCCCGTCCTTTCCCCTCCTCTACCCTTCCTAACCTCGCTCCCTCCCTCTATTGGAATTCATCCGCTCTGAAAGGATGACTGGCTGTTTTCTCCTTTCTAGCTCGCCAATTGGATGTTGTCATGGAAACGGCCGCTGGAGGGTGGTTTGGGGGCAACTCTCGTCCTGCAGAGGTGGACGAGGTGATGCTCTGTCATGCGTGAGTGTGTGTGTGTGTGCGTGTGTGTGCATGCAATGATGCATGTGAAATAGATTTATCACCACTGGTGTGTGTGTGTGTGTGTGTGTGTGTGTGTGTGTGTGTGTGTGTGGGAGGGAGAGATAATGAGGATATTGCCCTTTCAACACCTCTGGATGCTCAGCTGTGTGTGTTTATCCGTCACGTTAGACAGACGTATCCCTTTACATTAGTATTCTCTTTCACTGCGAGCGTGTACATGCTGCAGAGCTGTGTGTGTGTGTGTGTGTGTGTGTGTGTGTGTGTGTGACAGCAGCCCGCCCGTTTGAGAATCAATATTCATGCATGTCGATGACGGTGCAGCACGATGTTGACTTCCCACCTTAACGTACTTTCTGCATTCTCATGAATGTGTGAGTTCGTGTGTGTCCTTGTATGTGTGGGTGACAAGGTAGGATAAGCTTAAACACACACACCTACACACACACACACACACACACACACACACACACACACACACACACACATTGTTGTTATTTGTGTGTGTGTGTGTGTGTGTGTAACCGTGACCTTAGCTGCCGAAGACGTGCCCAGAAGAAAAAAACAAGGATTGATAGAAAATGCAAATCTGTCTTAAGAATGGACGGTAAAGAATGTCAGAGAGCATGACCGCACTGTTGTTGCCTTCCACCGGATTAAAAGCAACATTTAAGAGAAAACAACAACAAAAACATCCGTAATCCTTAAAGTGGGAAACCATCTAAGCAGAACAAACACACACAAAAAAACCCTCATTTGTGCAGTTTTCTTTCAAACGCATTTGGAGAACACGTTGCATTATTAATAATACCAAAACTCAATAAAGTGGAAACATTATGAATGGTAATTCCATCTTTTAGAAGAATAAAGAAGGATGGCCTGGAGGTGACGGAGTGAAGTCAATGTGTGATATATTTAGATGAACTCCATTGTTCCCCTGAGGAGAGCAGCAGTGAAGGTGAGAGAAAGAAATAAAGCATAAATAGGATTTAAAGTTGTAATCCTTGTGATCCCTGTTTCTGTCTCCATCTTTGCTGCTTGTGACTGACTCCTCTGACGGCAGCTGTGACTGAAGCCACATGGGAGTAGTGAGGCAAAGGTTAACAACAGGGAGTCAGAGAGGCATGAGAACATATTCAAATATTCATAAAACACACACTAAGGAATATTAAAATCAATCTCATGTATTTTAGTTCAGCATAGAAACTGGTTGACTGGCTGTGTTCACCTCTAAAGCTAACTCATTCACATGTATCTCATTTGTTCATCTCACACAATATTGTAGGAATTTTGTCTGTGATTTTGTCTGAAGTTAGTGTTGGAACTATTTCTGGAATTTTGGCGAACTGATCCGAGATAGTCGGCATTTAGGTTGCAACTCTCGAGCTGGCGGCTAGAAGCTAACGGTGCTAACAGCGCTAACAGTGCAAGCCTTGAAAGTGTCTTGAAAGAGCTAATAGTGTTCACCTGAACCGGAGGGAGGGCGCTACGCTTCCAGGACAACACTGTCGGGACGGCGTTATCGGGTGAAATGAGAGCCGTGAAGAGTGGCGGCCATGAGCTAGCCGGTGGGGGTCACGCTCACATGCACATTCACCAAACGCACATGCGACCACACCAGCGATGTCAACAGACTGAAATGACGTCCCAAAGCTCCTGGCAGAGGATTCTCGCCTCAGACTTGGAGGTTGTATCTGTTTTCATCCCACTGGACCATGTCACTGTGCACCGGAGGTCGTGGTCTGATCATCTTTTTGATGTTTAATAACGCTGATTGAGATTTTACCGTTACAGTTCACAGGTACACGTGATGAATTAGTGGAATTGATATAAACAGCAACAACATTCTGACGGCTGTTCTGACTGACTGACTGACTGTGTGTGTGTGTGTGTGTGTGTGTGTGTTCTTGTTGTGTTTCCCTTCAGAGCCGATTATGGTAATAAAACCATCATGGGATTTGGAATATGGAGAGAGGATACGGAGGCTGTGAGCTGAGCTGCATTGCTGCTGGCTTCAGAGGGGATTTACGGGTCTGTACACTTTCAGGGAGAAGGCAGGAGATGTGTGTGTGTGTGTGTGTGTGTGTGTCTCTCTCTGCTTTCACTCTGTCTTACTACCACTTTCCTCCTGTTGTGATCCTCAAAGTGCCTCTCGTCTTTGGAGTGTTTCTACGTCCTTGCAGCTCCCTTCATGGTTTTTGCCTTTTCCCTTCATTCCCTTTCCACCAGGGACAACTCATCGCTCTTTCCATCTCCTCTCACCATGCTGCCTCATTAGCCTTCATTTTACCCCCCCCCCCCCTCCACTCCCTCATATCACCTTCTCTCTTCAGCGTTTCCTCCTGCCTGTCTCTCTCTCTCCATCGTCCCTCTGGCGTCGTCACTCCCTCTCTGCTTCCGTCTTTTGAGTGCGAGGGATTTAAGACGAGGATTTCAGTGACGAGGAGGAGGAGGAGAGGGGAGGAATGCCAGGAGAGAGGAAGAGGAAGGGTGGTAGAGTGGAGAGGAGAGGATTCATGGGTAAAGCCCGGTGCCAGATGAGGAGGAGGAGGAGGAGGAGGAGGAGGAGGAGGGGGGAAGTTGCCCATTGTTGCCAGATGTCAAACACATGTTTCTGATGCTCATTACCCATGGATAGACAGGGTTCTTTACTCTCTCTCTTCCACACACACACACACACACACACACACACACACACACACACACACACACACACACACACACACACACACACACACACACACACACACAGTATACAAATACACACATATGCTCAAACATCTGCGTCACTATTGCTCCCAGTCCCCTCCTGCATACTCTCATTATGCCTGAATGCAGCGTTGGAAACAGTCCGTTGTATTCAAGTTAACGATATTGTTTAATCATCTCTTTCCTGAGTGACTGTGAAAGAGAAGTGAGACAACGCTGACATCACACAGGCTGCGAAGGGGAAAGCAATACTTCAGCAACGTCCCCACGCTGCTGTTTAGCAGGTAAATAAAATGTCCAAAAGGCGTTTCATTAAGATCACTTGGTGGTAAACCAAAGTATTCGACTATTTCAAGTTTTGCCTTGAAATAAGTGAATTAAGGTTAAAATAAAAGCCATATGTGTAAATCACGCTCTCTGTGCTTCTGCTTTACTGGCTGCTGTCTCGTCTTTTTAAAGTTTTGTTATTAGCACAATTAAACCTTCTTTTGGCGGCACATTGTTTTGAAGAGCCGTTATAATTGGATTGTGATGAAGCCGATTTGATTGGGCTGCAGGCTCCTCCACATGCATCTCTCTCTCCCTCTGACGTACAGTCAACACAATCTAAACTCTGTCTTTCTTCTGCAGCAGCCATCGTGACTTCCCAGACCCCTCTTTGCATAAATTCAGTCTCTCCCATTTGCTCGCTAATGCGCAGCACCATCATGCGCATAATTGTGCACATTTAGGCTTTTCAGGAGCTAAGCTGCCTTCCATCACCGGAGTGCCTCTGTCTTTAGAGGCTTCATATTTCAGAGTGGTGAAGTATTCCACATGTCAACAATTGTGAATATTACATTATGTAAATGATCTCCACCTTGTTATTGTCTGTCTCACGACCTCTTATTTGCATTGCTAACAGCGGCTGAATGAGTGTGTGATGAGTGTGTCGGTGAGGTTTGTCATTTCAAAGCCATTAGCCAGACGCTGACACGGTGATTGAAAGGGAGATGAAGTGGCTTCAGCCTCCCTCCTGTCCCTCTATCTGTCCCCGGGTCTGTCCCTAAACCCGTCCACATGTTGCAACTTCGGCTAAATTTAGGTGTTTGTGCCGTGAGCATTGTCTCCACCCATAAAGGCAATTGTAAGAAAAACAGGAAGTGCCGTTACTGAAGAACCTAAGTTACATCACAAATAAATCAACGCTGACTTCTCGTTAAACACGGGGAACCAACAGTGGTCTCGTGTTTTATACGACCCATTCACCTCCACCTCCGTCAGCCCTGTGTGAGCTTTAGCTGTCTTTTTACTGCCTTGTTCACGATTACGTGGAAAACATATAAAATGATGTCGTAGGATATGAATTACGGTGCACTATTTTTTCGAAGGTAAACTTAGGAATGCTGGATGAGACCAGTCTGATAACGTCTCAGGGTAACCCTGTGGTTCCCCCCTCAGGTAAACACTGTTAGCTCTGTCAGCACTGTTACCGCCGTTGGCACCGTTAGCCGCGAGCCGCTGGCTCAGCTGTCGCCATGTTGAATATAGCACAGTGCACACCACATCGTTAAGTAATGACAAGTTCATTTGTGTTGAACTTTACGGATGGAAATTACTTTAAAAATGTGCAGTTAACGAAAAACACAAAAACAGGAAGACAGACTCAACATGAGGCTGTTTTGAGGCACCACGACTCTCTGTCTTCTCCTCTCTCCTCTCTGTTAACATTTCTTCTCCCATGTGGTCACTCTTCCCTTTAAATCCTCCTATCTGTCTGTCCTCTGTCTCCTCTCATCATCTCTATAATGTGTCCGGGGCCTTGTGGACCCTCAGCACCAGCAGCAAACATTAAACACAATCTTCCTCTCTTTGTCTGCTATACCTCTTGTGTCTCTTTATCTCCCCTTTCCCACCACCCTTTCCTCTACAGCTGCATTAAAGCACCCATCCTGTCAAACTGTGGCTCCAGCAGCAAAGCTGGTCCATTCTGAACTAATTGAGACCCGGTGGATTTGCTCAAATTTGCCCAAATTACATTATGAAGTTGAGCGTGAACCCTGGTGGGAAATTCTGTCCTCCAACAGGAAGTGAAAAATGGAAAGTTAAGAATTGTGTTAAACTCTTGAATGAGTAGAAAAACACACCCAGAGACCACCTGGGTACCTTCAGTACCACCACGAGGTGGCTGGTGAACATCAACAGTGAGCAGTTCACTGACGATATGAAGGACAAATACGTTTCAATGTTAGCTAAATGCAATCAGTCACCTCTCACTGCCTTTTGGAGTCGACTCACTCTTTCTCACTCTCTCTATGGGGACAATTTTGCACATCCCAAAGTAGACAGACTCCACAAAAATGAATGTTGAGATGACTGGAATGATGGATGGCGTGCAGCATGCTGCACTTCTAAACTGCCAGACATTGGAGTTTATACCGATGTGATGCAACATTCATGTTAGTTGTAACGTAATTTGTCTTTTTATAGGGTGCATGAAATCATTTTTTGGGAAAGACACAGAGTGGATGCCTCTGAATACGTCACACACAAGCATAAAGTAGACTACATGTCCACTATAACGCCTGAAAAATCCTTTAAAAGTGTAAAAGAATGTTCTGAAACTGAATGGAATTGATAAAGTACAAAGGTACTGTTTTGAATGTTCAAGTTTTCATTCATTTGTGACAAAAAAGGGCTGAAAATTCTGTGGACTCATGACTGCCCCCTGAGGCCAGAGGGGCAACAATGACACCATTCTGCAAGCTGCACAAAGGAGAGGTTTATTCTTTTTTTGGGGGTTTACGAGAGAAAGGACGATTCAAGGATGCAGAGTAACCGGTTGTTTTGACAAATGCACGCCTCTTCTAAGAAGAGCAGCACAGATGTTCTACGGGAACGAGACAGCGTTGTTGTCTTCTGATTCTTCATATCTCTCTTCCTCACATTACACTACCTCTGATCTGTGTCTGGTCCCTCACTACCTTCCTCACCATCATCCCGTCTGTGAGAGCGAAGGTGTCTGACAGAGAGATAAAGGTGTGTGTGTGTGTGTGTGTGTGACACATGGGAGCAGATTGTGTAACCTGTCACCAATCAGTCCTGCAGGAGGGCTTCAGTGTGTGTTTGTTTATGCAGCACACTGTGCAAGTGTGCAGGAATATGTATGAATGGAGGTGAAGAAAGTGCATACATCTATAGGCACACCTGCTCAGACAGAGTGTAGACATCACACACACAGGAATACGTTTATAAGAGTGTGTGTGTGTGTGTGTGTGTGTGTGTGTGTGTGTGTGTAAGAGAGAGATTGCAGCTGGGAGAAAGGTAGTTGTGATGGAAAAGCAGCTTTGCTTTTGTGTTAAAAAGTTGTCTTATTTACAAAGTCTCTCCCTCTCTTTCACACACACACACACACACACACACACACACACACACACACACACACACACACACACACACACACACACACACACACACACACACACACACACACACACACACACACACACACACACACACACATAGCCTTTTAAACTAATCAGGCTGCAGGAAATGAAGGTGGATCCTGTTATTGGTGCTCTGCAGCTCAGTGCTGCCACCCTCTGGTGTCCTCCCGCCACTCCACTACACAACCACTAGACAACAAAACACCATTTGTTTTGTATTTAATTTAATTAAATTTTTTTAATTTAATTTTATTACATTCATTTCTTAGTTTATTTGTAACGTATCCAACGGTCTCACTGAGCTTTCTGTTGTTATTGCCTTGTTTTTGCTGCTTTGTTTGTCAAAGCACTTTCTGAACACTGTTTTTAAAGGTGCTATATAAATAAAGTTATTATTATTATTAATAATAAAAAGAAACCCTGTTAGAAAATATTACTGTGCAAATATTGCCTTTTTTATTTTCTATTTTTTAAGAATGCACACAGGGTGTAGACCAGTCCATACTAATTTAAACACATGGCACAACTCTTACCCACAATGCTTTACTCACAATGAATAATACGTATATATATTGTTTCTACATAATGAATTGCAGAGTAAATCTAAAACTGTCATTATTCCTGTTGTGCTCTGAGCCCCTGAACGTAATTTAAACACCTGACACAAAGATAGTTTCACAACCAAAACTTACAAATAAAATCTATATTTTACAATATATGTCTGCAGAAATGTGGTTTCTTTAGCCGAGGGTGGAGCTCATTCACCGTTTCATTTCCCTCAGTTCCTGAAAGGATCGACGTCCTGCTGATCCAACATTTCAGTCGATGCCTGATATACTGTGTTAATAAAACGGGTAAATGCCCGATACATCCCTCGGACACAAAGAGCATTGGGTCAGTATGTATTTATCAGGAAGTAACCGTGAATTAACCAGATTACGTCCCATGAATATTAATAACCAGTGGGACCTACTGACTCGTCAAAGCAACCACCGACACCAACCGATGCGATATTGATGTCAGACGCTATGATATTCGGTAACTCGGAGGATGAATGTGAGCGGGCGCTGTGTTGTGTTGAACTTCTCAGCAGCTTGAGCTTTCTTACAGAGAAGTGTGCCACACCGATATGAAAATAATAATAATAAAACACCTGCCGGGGGCTCAGGATGGGCTTGTTTTTAGCTTTGCTCCATAAAAACATATATGAGGCGGTGAGGACACAAAGGAACAGCAGCAGCTCGTACAGTACGGCGTCCTGGTGAAACGAGAAGTTTCTTCAGAGAAAAAGGAGCATTTAGGGAGGCCGAGGAGAGGATTAATAATAGAAGACTACGGGAGCTCAGGGAACCTTCATATTCTTCAAAATCCAGGTTGAGGCTCACTGTGCACCTTTAAGAAACAGGTGGACTTTAAACATGTTGTTAACGGGGTACAGAGAGGAACACATAAGAGTAATCCGAGACGTTACATTTCATCTGATGAACACGCTGACTTTGTGTACGAGTGGTGCATCTTTCCTCAACACGAGAGGCTTTTTAATCAGCGAAACAGAAAACGAGCTCCCCATGCCGGCGAGTACGTCTAACACGTTGATTACACTCTGAGAAAAACACTCGACGAGAACAAAAGTGTTGGAACTGTTTATACATGTCGTCAGATAACTTTATAGATCGAGCAATGCACAGAAGTTACTTCATGTAAGATCCTTAACTTGTGAATGAATGTTGTTGTACTTACTCACTCCACTCCACTTTACTCCACTCACTCCACTTTTTTCAATGTGTATGAGTGCTTAGCTTAGAACATTGGGATGGAAGTGTGTGACGGACATCCCTGAGTTAGACTTGTGGTCGACCTGTGAAGCATCGATGTGTAAACGTGTAAAAGTGTTTTAATGCTCAAATTAAGAGCAAACCTCGGCCGGATCCTGAAGGTGGAAATAAAATTACACGCACGGGTCGATAATGTAGAATCAGATAACATTTTGGGAAATCAACCTTGAACACCCCCGAAGGAGCTCTGGGTTTTATTTATTTACTCTATTTTGGCAGGAGAGTGCTCTTCACTTCATCACATAATCAACGCCAGCACCGCCTGATTAATATCAGATATGAACAGGTCAACAGGATGCTAATGGGAGATGATAGGTTTGTTTACCAGAGGACAGCAGTCGGGGAATGTGTGTGTGTGTGTGTGTGTGTGTGTGTGAGAGATTTTAGATTTGAATTAGTCACCACAGGATAATGTGTCTGTGTTTTAGTCTGTGTTGCAGTGTGACGTGCTCGTAACTTCTGGACCAAATGATTGAGATAATTATCCTCGCTGCTCACCACATGCAAATTACACCGTGATGTTTTGTTTTGAACCGTCACGCTATGAAATCATCACCAGTTTGATCGTCAAATAATTAAGACTTGGTAGGTTTTCATGTCCTTGAATCTTGTAAGTTTTGATTATTGTCTTTAAACGGTCGGTGTTCGTTCTGTCCTATAAGATCACGTTTGGTACGTTCGGGTCACTTTCTATAAGAAAAGTTGATTCACTTAAATATGAAAAAGAATACAGGTAGACTGGTGTACAGTAGTGATACAATGAATACACTATAAATACATATGAACAGGATCAAGTATCCTGCAGTGTGTGCAGGTAGAAATAGTAGAAGTATAAAGATGACATTGGAGTAGGAAGACAAGCATCTGTGCATCTTTCAAGGTAATTTTCCAATTACCTTGTGAATTAATATTCCCATTTTAGGCCAAGTCATAGCAAAGACTTGAGGAAATGGGATTGGCTGCCTGTCTGCTCAGAAGCTGAGCCTAACACGGACAGATGAGGGACGGGGGAGGAAGTCAAGCCGTCCCGCCGACTGACACCCTGTCAGATACGCCGTGTACTTTGCCTAAATTGGACCAAAAATGTCATCATCTCTTAGTTTGAGAACTCCTGCGCTCGAAATACGGTTCATTAAAAAACGTTTCCAGATCCCAGAAGATGTCCAAGAACATAATCCCAATATCTTTTCACGGTGGTTATACTCTTGATGTCCATCTATTTATGGTAATAACGGTGCGTTTTAAGTAATTCCACTAACGAGAGAAGTTTCCAGCAACAGGGGGGGGGATGTGAAATCAATCTTTCAGAGCGACTGAATTGAGAAGCAGCTGCAGGGATCCAGCAGATTGGGACGAGCTGACCTTCAGAAATGTATTTCACGTGCATTTCACCTTCAAGAAGGCGCCGCAGCCTCGTGCACACGTCCTCTAACCTCCAACAGAAACAAGTCAAAGCAACAGTTACTTCTGAGCCGCGGAGGGAATGGAACCCTAACCTCTGGGAGTGTTATTATCTCCCTTCACCTGCTACAGAGGACACCTTGGTAAATTGCCCCTGAAATAATCTCCCGCGAGCCGTCATAACATGCTGTCGGCAAACAATCACCCGACCTCATTAGCATTGTGTATTGACACCAGTGTAAATCTCAGCTGAGAGCATTAGCATGCTGTGGAGTATTGATGTCCTTTGTGAATCAATATCGGCGGTAAATACAGCAGGTAGGACGAGGACTCTGAGCGCGACTCACTTCCACAGGTGTCCAGGGAAATAAAGCCGGGAGAAGAGGAAAACCCTGAGCTTAAAGGACCACGTACCCGACCATGCACCCTGCACTTGTTCTGCACCGAGCCCATGTTGTAGGTGTTTCAGCAGACCACCGTCTCTGCACACTCTCTTCAACCTGCTCTGACAGCGACAAGTTCACCCTCTTCTGGGACTGCAGAGAGTTATTTAGAGGTGACGGCACACGGTACATCCAAACTGGGTGGGAGCAACACGACATCATTGACGATATTACTCTCAATATCGTGCACATTAACACCGTTTTTACTAGACACTGGTGTTAGTATTGCTTCTTATGCAGCTTATATTTCCTCCCTTGTTTTTAATCTAATGTTGTAATTTACTTTTTTGTTTTCTCTATTTTGCGCTGGTGTCGGTATTCTTCTTCTACACTTTGTCACTAAATGTTAATACTAGGACTTTCACATCTTTCTCTCATTGGGTCTTTAAAGTTTTCCGGGTCTTTAAAGTGGAGCTGAATGGGTCAGTGACTGAATGGATGGAGCACGCCATGTATTAGTTGTGTGCTCGTTTAACACGATGTTACAAAATGTGTGCGGAACGAGCAAAATGCTAATCCTAATAGAAATGGCAGATGTCTTCTTCTGCAATAAAAACTCTTCATTAGTTGTGCTTGTTACATGAAGTGATTTTTGATTCTGTGTCATGTGTTCCTCTGGGCTCTGGGCCCGGGGCAGCTGCACTCATTACAACACACACACACACACACACACACACACACACACACACACACATGCCCACCCGCCCCCTCTACGTTAACTGGAATCCCCAAATCTGCTGTAAATGTTGGAGTCCCCTCGGAGGCATTTTCCCCGCGTGTGAGTCAGCTGCCGGGCAAAACAGCCTCCATTAAGAACGTCGACAGGAATTAAAAGAGCAATGAATGAGGTTTAAACTGGCCCTCGGGGGGGAAACGCAAACAAGATGTCCGTACCCGTGGGGTGTAAAAGGAATTCAGCGAGTCCGTCACCATTTTAGAGTCAACTTCCACCTCGAGCTGGTGTTTTCAGAGATTTGGAGCTTTTAATCACAAGACTGAACTTAAATCCTTGTTTATTTTTTCATCTAATGTTCTCTCATTTCATTTATTCCTCCCTTCATTATGCATTTTAATTGTTCTATGCATTTATATGCCTTGCTGTTCACACTTTAATGTAAAGCGCGTTGAGTAATAAACTCTGATGAACAAAATGATGTTCCCATAAAACTAAACTGCATTCTCTGTTACGATTCGAGGGAAACATATTTTCTACCGGAACGTCACCGTCTTAAACACGCATACAAAACAAAAAAGTACGGTTTAGTACAAATATAATGGTTTGGCTTAAAATAACTATGTTTATTATGTTCTTTAATTAAAAGTTAAATCAACACTTCCTGTTGGCTTCACACTGCAAACAAACAGCTGTTTTCTGGGTGAAAGTCCTGTGTTTGTTCGAGCCCTCTATCCTCCCCGACCTCCTTTCTATGAGGACTTCCCCGGACTATGATTAGAACGTATTTGTGAGACGTCAAAAACAAACTTCATCCTGGAGAAAATACTGTACGTTTCCCTTTTTTTTTGCTTCTATGGAAGCATGATTTTTAGGAGACCATGAAACAACTGGACAGTACTGAAGAATTGTCTGCTCAAAAAGGGAACAAAGCCGTTATTTTACTCTGATGTATATCGTAGTGATATATTACCTCCTCACTAGACGTTCCTTTAACTTGCAACTGTGCTTTTTTCCTCTTTTGAAAATGTGACTTTATTGATTATATTAATTAAAGGTTGGCAAAGCTGAAGGAGATGAGCGCTGTGGATCTGAGGGTCTGTACCTGGGAATCATCTATTCAGTGTTGCATAGTCAGACCTCAGATATTAATCTAAATCTGTTGCACACAGCTGTCTAGTTCTTGACTACTTTAAATTGATTTTTTCAGCTTTTTCCCCTCATTCAGATCATGGTATCTACAGTTTCAAGTCATATAGCTCAGTGTGTCCTGCAAAAACCATCACAACGTGTAAAGAACACCAATAACGTCGGCCTCCTTTCTTCTCTGAGTTGACTTTTTTTTCAACGTGAGACGTTCAGGGCGCTCCTGTAAAAACGCAAAAGTGCATAAAGCGGCAAAAAAGCGGTGAGCAAAATGCATCTTTCATTGAAAACAATCATAACAAACCAGCTCCTCGTTGCTAAAACCTGCTCTGCCTGATTAAAGTCTTCCTGTTAGTGACTGATAAACTGTAGCGCTTCCCTTTTTTATGTAGAAAAATAATGAGGCCCAGGAGCTTTCAAAGGAAAAGTGACTGTATCAGCGAGTAACGTACCTAAAGAGGTACGAGGCTGCATCGAAGCTCTTTTCCTTGATCACAATGTAAAGAGAACTTATTATTCCCGGCGCAGCACAAAAGATCCTTCAGAGGCCGGAGAGTTGTTATGTATCAGGTTCATCTGGTTCTCGCCTTCAGCACTTTCTTTCCATCTTTCATCCTCAGATTTAACAGGGTTTGTACATGAATGCGTCTCATTTGGTTTACCTCTGCCCAGAAGAGGTAATAATGAGCTCCGGGTTGCACCGCAAATGGGAGATTTTATCCTCCTGTGAACGCCACGAGGCGAGCGAGTGTGTTGAACTCTTTCAAAAGAACAAAAGAGTGACGTTTTATTGTCAGGAACTTTTTTTTTCTTTTTTTTCTTTCATCCGAGAAGTGCAAACCTCTGCACAATCCAGCTCTACTCCAAGTATATCTGTCGGTTTCTGGCTAGTGTTCATTGTATATGCTGCATGATGTGTTGGGTGGAGGCTGCAGGGGAGGAGGGCACCTGCTGACTGTGACTGTGGCCCAGACACGAAGCATTACAAATACATTACAGATGGATGGACGGAAGGAAGCATTCAAGGATTCTATCATTTACTGTCATCATGCAACACAGGGATGCACAACGAAATTCAGTTGTAGCCCGTTTTCATTAAAGGAAAAAAACAGAAGTGCATGCTTGTTGTGCATTTTTTTAATTTGCATTATAAGGAATGTAAAAAACGATTTCTCTGGGCAGATAATGGCTGACATGGTAACATTAAAAACTCAACATCAGGAAAACATTGTCCTTCAACTTTCAATATGTTTGAGGACCAAGCATCACGATGTAAACACAGAGACCACCTCCTTCTCTGGTTGGCCAATCAACCGCTGCTTAATGCAGGATTCAACGATGGATCCAGGTCTCTGTGAAGATGTGGGCTCAACAGTCACCGACCTCGAAGTCTTATAAATCCATCTGATGTTCCTGCAACCGAACATCAGACAGCCTGGAGCATGCTGGGCAGTGGAGTAGCCTCAGGTCCTAGCTTAGCTTAGCTTCCATCTCAGCTCTCCTCCCTGCGGCAGTTCGGAGGCGTTTGGTCCGACGGGTTTGGCTGCGTGGTAGATTTGAGCGATTTTCAGATGTTGAGTGTATTCTGTCATATGCCTTAAGTGCTGCAGTAATGAACACGAAAAAACATCTAATTAAGACAAAAACAATCATGTGTTTATTGTAATAACATGCCCCGAGTCCTGTTTTTGACTGGTGTTATTAAAAAACACAGCTGAAGGTGCCCTCTGTACAATGTGTATAACAAATCAAGTCAGATGAAATTCAACTCCTTGTAAATGCGCTCTATCACAGTTTAAAACCCCCGGCCTCAGAGAAATGAGTCAGTATCTCTAAAACAATAAAGAGACCGAGCAGTTATCTTGTTTTGCCAAAAGTCTCCCTGAGAATTTAGTTAGAATTTAGTTTAGAATTTAGATACACACCTGCCGATTATACGGACTCTGATTCTTAAAGCGCAGCATCATTTTCATATTTGACTAATAAGAAAGATAGAAGAATAAAAATGTTTTTTATTCACGCAGGAGGGAAAAGGTGCAACCTGCCCAGTGAGAGGTCATTTCTATAACTGAGGCCACAGGCTAAAAACACACACTAACTTGGTGTCAAAGGTAACGTCAGACTAAAACAGACGGTATTCTTATCACACTTACACCAGGATGCCATGCGAATACATATTTATATTGCTCCGTCCTATTCTTTAGTTCATAGCTCCCTCTCGGCTCCACCTCACTTCATCTTACCCACACAGGAGCCAATCACTTATCATCATCCTCTTCATCAGTCCAATTTGCTGCACCTGCAGAACACTGCCTTCAGCACATGTCGATGATGATGATTCCAAATCCTAACCACCACAACCAGAGTCACAGTGAGGGATTACAAATAGGTTTTCAGACCATTGACCAGCTCACAATTTGGCTGTTTTAATAATACATTCATTAATATAATCTCAAAAAAATTATAAAATGATTAAATTGCATTAAAAAAGACCAAAATAATTCAATTGAAATGTATTAATGGCATCTTGGGGACAGCTTTACTCAGTCAGATCAAATAAAACATTCGTCATATGATTTCTTTATGATAACAATATTGATAATAGACGCTCAAATGCTGCTAATGTGAGTCCCGACAGACATGTCAAAGGGTTGAGTTACTGTTAGAGTCAAAAATCTAAATGACTTATTATAATATGTGTGCTCACAAAGTCTGGTGTCCTCACGTGAACTTCATGGCCTGCGTCCTCATGTGAATGTGTGTGTGTGAACTTACTCTGACATTAGGTTCTACAGCGTCTGGGAAAGAAAGCTTTCTCAGTCTGTGAATGATAATAAGGAAGATAGACACAGAGCTGTTTTGAGAA
The DNA here is from genome assembly GCA_032191485.1 of Leptoclinus maculatus. Classification (NCBI taxonomy): domain Eukaryota; kingdom Metazoa; phylum Chordata; class Actinopteri; order Perciformes; family Stichaeidae; genus Leptoclinus; species Leptoclinus maculatus. The sequence goes on from JAVDOI010000002.1 coordinate 20,016,987, forward strand.
AGTGAACTTTGTGCCTGAACAGATGCTCAAGCGAAGTTCTCTTCCCAGACTACATGGCGTGGACGCCATTTTGTGTGTGTGTGTGTCACCTTTTGTGATGAAGACCTCATTGTAAACCAATCCTGTGCCAGCCATTGCATGTTGTTTACTCAGTATGAATATCAGAAGCTCAGAGTCAGAACTCCGAGCGGCCTTGATGCATATCCTGATGTGAATCAACTCTGTCTCCTTCTTGCAAGAATAAATGTCCTGTGATTAATGATTTTCCATCGGTCTCGCGTGAATTTTTCCAACAGTTACTGGCAATACAGACAAACTCTCTGACCAACAGAAGACTCTCTTTGTTTGCATGAGTTGAGGTCGGAGACGTCCATGAACCTAAATACTTTAGTTCCGTGTCTCTTCAGTGTCCTTGAGCGAAAACATATACTGACTTGTTATCAGCTAAAAGCCTTATGGAATGTCCCTGAAGCCATTTGTCCACTCTTACCTGCCGTCCACACAAAGTAGACCAGAAGTGCTTCTTATTCAATTTCAGTCCACAGCTATACAACCTTTTTTAAATCGGTAATGAGTTTTATTTTTGCTTCCAGATGTTCTTTTGTCTGGGATATAGTGCAGAGTTTATTTTTCCCAGAACAGACAGTTCAGGGAAAACAGCATCAAAATGTACAAATTCTTGCCACACTTCTAGAGGAAAATGTTGCTTTGTCTTATGAAGTAAATATCCATTGCACAATAAAATGGCAACTTCGATTACGGCCCTCGTCATCTTGGCGTGTGAACAGAAGTGATCATATCTGGACTGAGGATTAGTGACGTAGAGACGCCGTATACGTCTCTGGTAGAGACCTGTCAATCACTGTGTAGCCCCGCCCTAAAGCGTAGCCTGCTTTATGGTCTGTTTGACTCTAAATGGACCATCATGTACTAAATGAACATCATGCTGTATTGAAGAAGACTTGAAACTAGAGGTCAAACTTTGGGACTTAAATGTGTTTGTAAGTCAAATCTCACAGCATCTTAGATCAAACTAACAGTCAGACTTCAGATAGAAATCTAAATTCATCTTTTGCACAAAGCTGTCTAGTACCTGATTTATTTAAATAGAATTGATTTGCAATGAATTCTGACTCCAATTTCTTGACTCAGCCGAATGAGCAGCCGTGTCAAACCACTCAGCTCTGATCACTCTGATTCCACTCTCAAAGCATCAGCTCATCAGTCTACGACGCGTTTGAAAATGTCAAAGCTACAAAGAAGTTCTTGAAGTTTAAAGTTTAAAGTCAGTTCTGTTGACTTAATGTAAAGACTTGCAGGTTAAAAACGAGGCGCACATCATTGCACTTTTTACCGTTTGTAACCGTGGAAAACTAAACGCAGTGTGTTGTGTGTTGTTGGTCGTTGCTAGACTCTTTGAAAAACAGAGAGCTACCGGTTGTCATGGGCGCCAACAATAAAACCACTCTGAAACAATAAGTGCTGAACGTCTTCTATTGCCTCTTTAATATCACTTTAGAACCAGCTTACTTTGTCCAGCACAATGAAACGTTTTTCATCAAACGAGTCCAATAGATGTGTGAGTACTTCACCTCTCGCTCTCCTCCTTTTATTGCCTCTGTTAGCCGGTGGGGGGGGGGTTGATGGAGATGTGTCGGAGTGTCCAGAACCACAGGTGTTGGGGAGGTAGCCGGTAATTAATGGCTCCCAGCACAATGTTAATCATGATTAATGAGTGAGAACAGCCAGGAGGCAGCGGTGCCTGACAATAGAGCGAGCCCAACCAGGCGCGGCGAACGCCGGCCCCTCGGCACAAAGTCCACGCAGAGCCACTCTGCGGGGGAGGGGGGGGGGGGGGGGGGGGTTCAGGCCAGCCGAGAGCGGACATGTTGACACCCTTCTGCACTCCAAGAACCATGGAGCGGCGTTTTATGGGGACCGTAAATCAGTTTTTCCAACGGAAGTAGCAATATGGCAGCTTCATTATTCGCCCTCTTGAGATGAAATGAAAAAGTTTATGATGTATAACTGAGACTCCTCGATAAAGAGTACAGATTTATCTGCCTGTTACGTTTGGGTGAATCAGTAGCCCTTTAGAAGTATCTAATTCATATTCTCACCTTAATCTTAATGCATCAAATAAAGCTGTAAAAGTTATTTTTGTTTTCTTCTTTAAAATGCCGACATCTCCAGTGATGTAGAGTAACTTCACCATTGTTCTCTGTCTCGTTTGTGTATTTTGTTGTTGTGTCTTTGCTCCGGGAGCTGGGGGAGGTGGGCGTACGACCTGTTTCATCTGCAGAATGGATACAAAGTAGTTTTTCTGCGTGCTAGCTTATTGTCAGAGCAAGTGATTGGATCAAACCTGGAACGTTTTTTATTCATTTTTCCCACAGAACAAGCGGGGCTGTTTGAGCAGGCTGACCATCTGCACTCTTCCAACAGTCGCATGTTGAAAACAAGCAGCGGAATGAAATGAGACAATACTTCTGGTCTATTGTGCAGATGGAGCTCCCAGAAGCATCCGTGCATTGTTTATCCCCCCCCCCCCCCCCCCCCATAGGAGGCCTGAGGGAGGAGGAAATTACCTGGTCACTCGTCAGCGAGCTGCTATAATAGCTCCGTGTATTGTCCGTATGGCAGCGGTAAACATGGATGCTGGAGCGGGCGGGACAGGTGCTCAAGTTAATCAACTGGGAAGGAGTGTGTGTGTGTGTGTGTGTGTGTGTGTGTGTGTGTGTGTGTGTGTGCAGGTGCAGGTGAGTCTTTGCATGTGTGTTTCATTGAACCATCGCGATGCACTTCTTCAAAATGCTGGTGTGGAAGTATTCCTGTGTGTGTTACTTAACATTTTCACTTTGATCCAACTTTGAATGTGTGTGTGTGTGTGTGTGTGTGTGTGTGTGCGTGTGTGTGTGCGTGCGTGTGTGTGTGTGTGTGTGTGTGTGTGTGTGTGTGCTACTGAGCAGCATTACATTTCCAAACTGCATTAGGAAGCCGCAGACACCCGCAGGCAGGCGGGGTGAAAGGTCAGAGGATGTATTCACTGAGTGCTGTTAATTGTGGACGTCGATCTCATCGACTTGTGTTGTCGGTCAGATCCCACGTTAACCTCTCCGACATCTATTCATGAGCACGTTTATAAGTCTGTCGGCCTTCTACGGGCTCAACACAGGCTCAAATTCACGTGTAAAGTCACTCATTTTTTATTATTAAGGCATCATGTTTGTAAGTTAATTGTGAGTATGCACAAATCACACACAGCAAACTGACTTAAAGCTGCGTGAATCAGTATTCTTAAGTTAAATATGGATTGTTTGGGCCGACCTGTGTCGTAGAAATTACATTCCAACACAACAAAACTGACTTGTGAATTACATTTCAAGAGAGACACTTTCTTGTGGGCAGGCTAACATTTGCTAGTTAGCAGCAAACACAGAGGACGGGTCAGGCTGGTACAATGTCCTAATCTTAACCTAAAAATCATAAACAGAAGTTTTGACCAAATGGTCGTGCTCGATGTCAATATCATGGTTTGCGGCAAGCGTGAGTAAAAAGAAGTGCTTCTCATCTTTGTTCTTCTTGTTCTTAGCCGTTATTTCTATTTCTGTGTACGCACATCGACGCTCATTCGAGCTCCTTGTATGTGCGCACGTACATGAATCTGATTGCAGTCATGTGGTTCCTGATGTGGGTGACTTGCAGAAACAGTTAACTTAAAGCTGAACGTCTCTCTCGCCTCTCGTAAAGGAAGTAGAAATGAGATTTAAATGTCAGTTGTTATGACAACACCAGCGTGGCGTGCAGAGTGTGAGTGTCCAGCAGTGCATTGAGTCACTGTGCTTCACATGTCCGTCCGTCCTGTCCGTCCTGTCTGTCTCTCTGCCTGTTTGCCCTTCCTAATTATCCCCCCGGGACAATAAAGACGACTGAACGGGAACTCTGCGGTGTGCGAATGACTGATCGGCTCTCCGTTTCCAGGGTAACTCGCTCTCACTGTATGCGAACCTGTCGACCTTCGTGGCTGTCTGTCTGTCAGTTTGCCTCCCTCCCAGCGCTCTGTCGTCTTTCGCCCCGTTAAATGTCCCGTTGTCTCGGTCTCTGTCTCTGTCTGCCCATATCTTCAGCTGGATCTCAAACACCCTCTTCTTCAGCCCGCCCGTCTGTCCACGTGGCAGGTTTTGTTCATATTTAATTCACAAACTCCGAGGCTTTTCAAGGCCCGAGATTTGAATTTGTTTGCTTCTTTATCGCAGGCCATCTGAGAGAGAGAGAGAGAGAGAGAGAGAGAGAGAGAGTAGAAAGCAATTAACAGGAGCCAGAACTTCTATTCCTGAATGGGGATCCTAGGAAACAGCTTTCCAGCTTATCGCTGGCTGATAGCAGATCTGAGATTGGGAGGTTTGGAAAATTACATTTTCTCTGGCAGCTTTGCCAGCTGGAAGTCTTTCCTGAATGAAAAGAAATGATGTTTCCACGAGCCGCCATAATAATGTGTCAAGCGCTCCGTAAGCCTCGCACGGCGGTTGTTGGCATGACATCAAACTGGGATCCTCATTGTCAAATAAAGCGGCCTCACACAACTTCTTCAACAGTTTAAAGTGGTGTTGCAGAAACTGTAATGTCGGTTTCAGAGTCACACCTCACCTCCACATATCTTCATTAACACTCTGAGAAGGCTACAGAGCAGCTATTGCATCATTAAAGGAACACTCCACCAGAAATGTGTCTAAACAGTTCGTTTTTGGGGGAAATTCTGGTCTGTAAAGACAAAAACTATATCATTCTAAGTATATTAATTCACGTATTACTGCACATTCTTCAGTCGTTATATGAGAAGCAGCCCCTCATTTGCATATCAAAGGTCGTCTTAAGATAATTGAAAAACCGTGATTACATGACTCATTTCTCTTGAAGATGTTGCTTTCAGAACATCCAAGTCATCTGCGTCTGTTCACTGCTAGAGAAAAGCCGACGCGCTGCGCACTTAGACACATTTTCTATCCATTTAGCCGCATAATGTCGTGGGAGAGCTTGTTAGAGCCGTCGAGTGCCTTAATGCGCCGGGGGACGAGATGAGTGATGGAATAAAACAAAGGAGGGCTGGTGTTGTGCCTTTCATCCTCCTGTGTGTTTAGCGGCAGACGTGTTATTAGTTTGTACTCTGATTAAAGACGGGACTCGCCTAAACGCCCGAGAATCACTCATTCTATTAGCCCTCACAAAACAGTCTGTGCTTTATTCAATCTCTGCCTTATTCTATTTATTTTGTCTTTGACTACAAAGCAGATTACAGTGATCGCTTGATTGATTAACTTCAACCTTCTCTGCACACATTTGTTCAAGAGGCTGCCCATTAATGATACTATAACGTGGATAGATGTATAGATGTAATTGATATACCTGTCTTAAATGATCACACTAAGGACTGACACATAGAGACAGACAACCATTCACCCTCACATTCACACCTACGGGCAATGCAGAGTAATCAATTAACCCGAGCTGCATGTCTTTGGACTGTGGGAGGAAGCCGGAGAGCTCTGAGAAAACCCACGCTGACACGGGGAGAACATGAGCACTCCACACAGAAAGCCCGTCCAGCCTGGGAACGGAACACTGGCCCCTCTTGCTGAGGCGTTACAAGTGGTCGATATTTGATATTTTCACATTTTTAGCGATGAGAATTTTCTTTATTTACTTGGTTCCTGCAGCTGCCTAGCAATAAAAAAACAAATTAACATAATGTCATCTCTAAACTCACTACAAGGCCTTTTCATGACAAACGCTGATTTGTTTTCATTGCGGCTTAAAAAAAAACCAAACAATTGAAAGTACCACAAAAGAAGAAAGCACACACTCCTGTTTATTTCCCTGCTTGTCTGGAGGAGGATGGATCCAGTCCAGCCAGCCATCAGCCCCCACACTGGCTGAAAGCTGTGAACTATGTTTCCAGGTCATGCTAATTTCTTCTTTGACAGACCAAAGTGCCTCTAGTGTGTGTGTGTGTGTGTGGGCTCCTGGGATTTGTATATATTGTGTCTACTGTGGGCTATGAATGTCCATCTTTTGTCCTTGCAACTGAAATGTTTCATATGGACCTTTTTTCTTCTTCTTCCAGTAACGTCGAGCTAGCAGTCTGAGTAAACCAGCCGCGAGCAGCTCCTGTCACACTCTATGTTTCTCCGCTGGAACGACGGAGGAGTCTTCTGGAGCTTCTG